>LOJH01034690.1:0-14619 GCA_001685095.1 Ellobius talpinus
CCTGAAGGGGGTAGGCCTGGGCACCCATGCTGATTCTGTCTTGTTGTCCAGCAGAACTTTAAAACTGTATATTATCACACCTCCGAATACAGTGTCCAGGCTCAATTACAGATTCCTCCTGGGGGTGCTTCTAAAGTCGCTGCACAGGTCTTTCTTCCAGCTCTGGGAACTTGGCTCAGCTTATGCTTGGAGGTCAGGGAGCTCATCTTTACCACAGTTCTCTTCTGTGGCAAACAGGGAGGCCTCACCCACAGGGACTATGGAGGCAAAGATTATCTACTTCCATCCCTGGAAGTTGCCATGGTGATTTGTCCCCCTTCACCCAGAAAAAAGACAGAGGGTTGAGGACTAACCCAGAAAGTGCTGGGGTTACCTTTCCTGCTGAACTGCTACATGAATGGGAAGCTTTGACCGTGTGACTCACACTAAACATAGAACTTTCTCCACATGCAGGCAGGATGACCATGGTCATCTCACAGTTTTCGGAGCAGACTGAGACACGGACTCCATTAGGCAGCTGCTCTCATTCACTCACTCTCTTTGCTCTGAGCTCTGCCCCAGGCAGATTGCTGAGATTTATAAAGCTAATCAGAAATACATCTGCTCATCCTGTCCACACCCTTCTCCAGTGTGAACATCAGAAGCGAGATGGCAGAGTTAGAAAAAGATGGACTGGAGACCCTCACCGGAGTCTATCCCTAAATCGCCACCAGAATGTGCGCAAGTCACAATACTTGCCAGGCCTCTTCTGCACAGCCGGATAGCTGTGACTGGGATTCTCAGAGCTTTGCTGTGAATAGCCTGTGGTGGCCCATAGATCTTCCTGCCTCTCCTGGGTCTGGCTGCAAGATGAAAGGGTGGGAGGGATGAACAGAGGGAGGTTGAAAAGCAAGGTCAATCAATCCTGAGCCAAGACTGAGCCTAAGAGATAGGGCGTGGCATGCTGAAAGATGATGGCTGGCAAAAATCATTAGAAGCATCTTTCAACAATCTATATGCCGTTATTGATTTTGTTATGGATCTTCTCCTTCCATCCCTTTCCCCCCACCCCAAGATCTTCTGGATCAATACAGCAAGTGCATTGAGACTGTAGCAACACATTTAAAACCTTATAAAAGGTTATTTAGTTGCTAACAGTGCAGTGGTTTCTGCAGAGCCTGCCAAAAGGTTACAGCTTTTTGGGGATCATAAATTACAGACGACAGGAAAAAAGTAAGTGCGGTTTTCTTTATTGTCTCAATGATGGATGGACTCCTGAACAGGGCAGAAAATACATCATATCACCTTTAATGGGCGTGCATTTCTGCAGCCATAACTCACCATTTTAAAATAGAAAATGGTGAAATATGGCATTGTATATTCCACTTGTGACATATTTATGAGTCCTCGCCTTCTTATAAATACAGTCATTGCTATTTCAAAGCTCCGTGTCAGGTATGAGCTGAGCACAAACAGCTGGTGCAGTTGAAAAATTATAGCCAGAGTGGACGTTTTCAAAAACTCTCTCTCGCAGCAGTAAATTTACAGTGTTTGCACTAACTGTTATTAAAACCAAATCCATATCTTGGCAACAGGAATCCATCGCTCAGTAACAGCTGGAATGACAGTGTGCCTGACAGCTGGGCTGAGCTACATCTTGGCCAAGATGCACATCGAGGGGGAAGGTCAAGGACTTCAGACTGAGACCCGAGGGCTTCCTTCCAGGTCTGTCTAAGCCAGGAGTCCCCAGGGCACACACAGTCTCCTGTCTGACTCTTGGGTCTGGGCCCTGCTTCCAGCTCCTCCTCTTGTCTGGGAACTGCCCTCAGTGTAGGCCTTTGAGGTGTTCAGGCTTTCCCCACTCCTCATGAGTCACTCCAGCTTTGGAGGATTTGAAAACAGGAACAGACCCTGTGGCAAAGCCAGAGGGGACAGTGGGGAGGCCAACTGGACAGGCGGTAACAATGACTCATTGGTTTATGTTCGCCTGCCTAATACTTTTCACTTCAGTCAAAGATTTGTTGAGTCCTCTATGAGCTTGTTGTCACTTTAATGTACAGAAAACAAACAGAACAAGTTTTAGCTTTTACTCCCAAGATGCTTAGAGTCTATAGGTAGCCTGAAACTCTGCTGTCTGCATATCCCTTTCCCAATTATTCCTTATGGCTGTTTGGACAAACAAGATACAGATGTAAGGTCCAGGCACAAAAGAATGCACACTGCAGGGCTCAATTTGTATACCGGTTCTAAAGATAGGCAAAAGAAATCTGTGGAAGGAAGGGTAGAAGTAACCGTGTATTCATAAGGAAAGCCGCAGTGCTGAATGTTTAGCATTAGTGTCCTTTACAAACTTGGTGCTCATTATCTTGGCTCTTCCTAGCATCCTCCACCATAGTCACCACAGAGGGCAGTCATCGGTAGTCTGTCTTCACAGGTGTGAAGACTGGGACTCAGAGTCAGTGTCTGAGGGAGTTCTTACTCCATTCTGAAGCCAATGCTTACCATCTCAGTGAGATTCTTGTTTACGTTTTTCTTGGCAGCATGATATTCCCTGCATAATGCCCGCTGCCACTCAGAACCTGAAGAAGAAGCAGGGTTGGTTCACTCTAGGAAGTAGTAAGGACGCATGGCCTATCTCTCTCTGGACCCCACAGCAACCTCAGTCTCTGTGAACCGGAAGTCTTTAGAAAATGGCATTTGGAAATCGATGGTCTAGTCATTTTGAACTCCAGGTACACAACCCTACTTCTCAAGTCTGCATAGACATCACAGGTAGATATAAAATCCACATGCACATTTGGGACGAATTGTGTATAACTGTTTCCTCTTTTAACATTTTCTCAGATCCTTCAGTTTGCCGAAGGAGACTTCCATAGGACTGTGCAGGAGGCTGGGGATTACAGATGACAATAATGTGCTCCATGTTCTCAGAGACTGGCAGATCAGTAAAGGCAACACTGTCCACACAGAGAGAAAGATTACAGATTCTTCTGGGGCACGACAGGAAAGGTCTTCACTAAGAGGTAATGCTGGCACTGTAGGGAGAGGCAGTCAGAGCTCATCAGCCACAGTGCTGTAGGTGAAGGGAACAGGTTGAACGAAGCTCAGCATGCTCTGTGAGGGAGAGTGGCTTGAAAAGAGACTCAAAACATAGGGCAGAGGCTCACATCCCCCTGAAGAGTTGGGCTTCATCCAGAGGGCGAAAGGAATCCCTGAAAGTCTAGGACACAGATTCATGTTGAAGTGCTAACTGTGGAAGATGTCCCAGCTTGTTTGGAATGACTCTTGGTAAGGGCCAGCTGATTCCATGAAGGGACTTCTGAGTGGGAGGCACAGCAGGGTCCTGCTGATGCTGAGGCCATTGCAAACTCTAAGATTCTTAGATCCAACTTGGTGATCAAACAAGAAGCTACTCGAAAGGTTGAAAGCACTTGGAGATTCAATGCAATGATTTTAATGCCCACCCCTGCTGTGGCAGGACATCATATTTTAACACCCCCATCCCCTGACAGAACAGTGTATTGGTTACTCTTCTCATTGTTGTGATGGAGAATCCCAAAAAGTAATGTAATGGAAGCACTGATTTGGCTCACAGTTTGAGAGAGTACAGTCCACCATGGCGGAAAAGGTGTCATAGCTGGAGTGTGAAGTCACTCACTCACATCTCTGTGGATCAGGGAGCAGAGAGGAAGACGGCACCTGGATGTGGGAGTTGAGTTATAATTCTAAGTGCTCCCTCTACCACAGCAAACCACTTCTTCCAGCTAATCTTCACTTCACTTCCAGCTAATTAGGGCTCAACAACCTCCCAAAACAGTGCCACTAACTGATGACCAAGCACTCAAATGTATGAGCTATGGGAAACATTTTATACTCATACTGCAGCAGGTACTGTGTTAGTCAACTTCTCATCCCTGGGATAAACTCCCTGACATAATCAACCTATAAAGAAGAGGGATTTATTTTTGGCTTGTGGTTTCAGAGGTCTCAGTTCAGGGTCACTTGATCCTTATGTTTTGGGTCTGAGAGGAAGACAGATTATGATGGGAAGAGTATATTGGAGCAAAGTTGCTTACATCAAGGTGGCCAGGAAGGAGAAGGGAGCCGTACCTAGCAGGTACTATTTTTTCCTATGTGATTTATAATAGAAATACATATTTGAATATAAAAGAAACACATACTTTTAATAACAACATCAAAAAACTCATGGAAAAAGAGATAAAAGAAACCAATGCTTCTAATACTAGTAACAACAAAAATCATGGAAGATAAGAATCTGTGAGGGGCTAGAGAGCCGACTCAGATGTTAAGAGACTTTATTACTCTTGCAGAGTACCCAGGACTCTTCCTAACACCCACGTGGTGACTAAAGCTGTACCTCCAGTCCCAGAGAACTCATGCACTTGGTGCACAGACATACATGCAGGCCAAACACCCATACACATGGGGAAAAAAAAGAATTCTCAAGAGATGTACCAAAGGTCAACTTTGGCCTCAATTTTTAGTCTTAGCCTTTCAGCTTTGGGCTTGGCCTCTGGAGGTTGGAAAATTAATGCCAATTTCAACATCGTGGAGGGTATCCCTGAACTTGCATGTGACCAACAACTGGTTTCTGCATTGTGCATGACATCATAAGACACACATGTTCTGAACAGGGCGTGCGAGGCAAATTTATTAATCGCTAAGCATGAACTTTGAAGTAGAGGTAAGCCTTCTGGGTAGAGTTTGGAAGGAGAACGTCTTTTGTGCTGTCTGCTTGAAATTCCATCCGTCAGCTGATGCTGAAATATGCATTTGTGACGTTAAGAGTGAGGGCTTGCAATAACCGTGAGGGTGAAGGGTGTTTAGGCATGAAAATTATTGCAGACCTTCCACCAGTTAAACAGACAGAAAAAAAAATCTGGCTCTAATGTGCAGGATAGAAGAGACTGTCAGCTTGACAACTTAAGGAAAACCTTAGAGCTTTATATCCTGTTTGGGAACTAAACACACTGTGAAGCCTGAAAACATAACAAGATAAAAACTAGATTAGATTATGTCATTAAATCTCATTTTTACAGTATTATTTGTTATAATAACATTCATGACACTAAAGAAAGCAACCCTTCAGGACTGTTTTTAATTTTCAAGTGTTTAATCCTCTTGATGTCAGAGCTCTTTCAGGAAATCGTCTCATTTGAGAAGCACAGGGTAGGAGGAGGCATGAAGAAGCCAACTCTGCCACCTTCAAGTTAGAAAAAGCAGAAACGTGGCAAAATCTCACCCTCTCTGTGACCAATGAGCCTTGAGTCAGGCCTGAAAGAGAATTAGAGAATAAAACAAACAAACAAACATGTGTGTGAGACTTGTCTCAAATACCTTGCTCCCTGGATACCTTGGTTGTATGTGATCATTTCTCCACGGCACAAATGAACACCAGAGAGGCCATTTCAGCCCTGCTATGCCAGCCCTTAACGTGGCATGACAGCTCTATTTGTTTTGCATTTACATCATGTGTGTGAGATGCATGTACACATTTACTGTATTTACTGTCTCTGAAATTAGGGCGTCCTTTAGTGATCATGACATCTTGTGATTTTACTCATTTCACAGGGGAGAAGTACTAGCCATGCATCCACGGATCCCACTATAGTTTTAGTACAAAGTTGTAACAGTATTTTATTTAAATTTTTGCACAAGCTTTTCTGTCTTCTCAGCTGAGTTCAAACACTTGACCTTTTGACATCCAGGTAGAATGTGCCTCTAATTATAACGTTCAACTAAAGACAAATAAAACTTCTCTTTTTAACCCCTTTATTTCCCCAGAGATAATAACCAGGGCTTAAGTACCTGGTATGTATACTTTCAGATTTCTGAACTCTCTATGAAAGTTATTTGTGTTTTTGCAATGACAATATCGTGCCATGGAAAGATCTGGTAACATACTGTCCATTACATGAGAGCTTAACATCCTCTTTTTGAGCCCATCCATGGATCTTATGTTTTGTGATGACTGTGTGTGTTCTGTTGTATGGGTATAGCATTATTTATATGCCTAATCATCAAATTAAGGCACACTTAGGCTATTTCCATTTTTATTCATGTAAAGGATAAGTTCTGTTGGTTTTTGATAAGCACTAATTATTTCTCACATTTATGTATTTATGTATATACATAAACTATTTTTCAAATATTTTATTTTATGTGTATGAGTGTTTGCCTGCACTATGTATTGGCACCAATTGTGTGCAGTGCCTATGGGAGGGTCAGTAAAGGGCCATGGATTCTTGAAACTGGAGTCTTAGAGTCATGAGCTGCCATGTAGGTGCTGGGAACCTAACCCAGGTTTTCTGCAAGACCAGCAAGTGCTTTTAGCACTGAGCCATCTCTTCAGTCCATATATATTATAATATATATATTATATATATATTATATTATAATATATATGCATACACACACAATGTGGTAGTTTGACTGTAATTAGCCCCCATAATCCCAAAAGCAGTGTCACTATTAGAAGGTGTGACCTTGTGAAGTAGGTGTGGCCTTGTTGGAGGAAGTGTGTGACTGTTGGGGTGGGCTTTGAGGTCTCTTTTGCTCAAGCTTCACTCAGTGTGACAGACAGTCCACTTCCTGTTGCCTTCTGATCAAGATGTAGCTAGCATCATGTCTGCCTGAACACTACTGTGCTCTCCACCATGATAATAATGGATTAATGGACTAAACCTCTAAAACTGTAAGTGAGCCACACCAATTAAATGTGTTTCCTCTATAAAAAGTGCTGTGGTCATGGTGTTTCTTCACAGCAATAGAAATCCTAACTAAGACACACACACTTTTAGATATATCTTGCTGTATTGCTTTCTAGAAATTAGAAATATTGCATCAATATTTCCACCATATATCTGAGGAAGCCCATTTCCCTTACCAATACTGAGCATCATCTGCCTTTTGAATTGTTGCTAATATTCTATGAATACTGGTCTCTTGATATTTTCATAGGCAGAACATCCTTTGTTGTTATTGCATTGGTTCCTTCTAACCACAGAGGAAATGATGTCATTGTGAGTGAAAGGGATGCACAAACACACTGAAGCGCTATCTTATTTCAGAAGGTTCTTTCTGTCCAGCTAGAATGTGTGATTTATTGGTCACATGGCTGCAGCCACACCTCGACTACTTCTACTTCAGTCAACCCTCACAGTTGCCTGAAAAGGGTTCATCGTTATTTATTAGTATTTCCAAGTGTAAAAAGATGGGATGTAGAGAGGTAAGTGGATCGCACTGTGATCTCGTGGGCAGATCTGTGGATGAAGGTAGATTTTCTTTTATTTGGGGGCTATGTGTATATTGGATATTGAACCCAGAATCTCCAGCATGCTGGACATATGGTGTGCCTCTGGCCAACACTACAGCCATGAAGCCCAGTTCTGTACAATCCAGTCTTTATTTCACCTTTACTGGATTGTATTGGCAACTAAAACATTCAAAATCCTGAGCAAACACTTCTCTGAGAGCAAAAATCACCATGCTTATTTAGTACATAACTAAATATACATAATCTCATTGAATTCTCATATCAACGCCATGAGGGAAGGACAAATTGCTGCCACCCCAGGCAGGATTTTAACGTCTGAGGGTCATGCCTGTGACCATGGCCTCACATGGTCTTACTCCAGCTAGCACAGTGCGCTTGCGTGTTCACTAATGCATCCTCCAGACTGAATGTTCCCACCAAAGTGTGAAACTTATTCACAGGGTGGAAGACAATAACAAGCCGAGAACCAAGGCCGGGCAAGGGGTGGTATGGATATAGTTTTCAACAGGACACTGGTTTTTTGAGTAGAACAGTATTTTGTGTATGATTTTTTCTACGTTGTCAAGAAGTGTAAGGTGCCTGGCATCTGTCTTCTAGAGGCCAGAAGAGTCTTCCAGGTAAAAGAGGACCCCCAAACGTTTCCCTCTGAGTTTGCAGACACCCAGTGAGGGAGCATTGCTTGTCTGGTTGAGACTCATCAAACAAAAGAATCCCCTCCTTGAATATGTTCACATGGCAGACAGGACTGTGTGTGGCTGGCATGGTTATTCTGTTTAGGTCAACGCTTTTGTACAGGGTCTCAGGCGTGAAGTGTGCTTTGAAACGGCGATGCTGTATTTCCATTGCTTCCTTTGAGGCGGATAGTCAATCCTCCCCTCTGCTTCCCCCAGAGCTCTCGATTCAGTCTCTGTCTACAGACAGTCAATAAATGTCAATGTGTGCTATGGACGGATGTCTGCTGTTCTGTGCTGGGCTCAGAAATCACTTTTCCAGGTCCAGCTCATAGCCTTCCTCTGTATTACAAAGGCAGCAGCAGGCAGATGAATCACCCCAGTCCAGACAGAGGGACAATCTGTCAAGAGCAGAACCTGCACTATGTGGATTCATGCCTTTCAAAACCAGCTTGACCCGGTCCTCGGCCAGAAGAGCACACACACTAATCCAGTTGCACCCTTTCTATTCAGCCCAGGTACACCCAGGGCTGTTACGTGAGCTCATGTGACCTTCAGAAAGAGCAGAGGCTCTGGGGACAATCTGCAGAGTTTCAGGAAACTTGAAGAGGAAAAGACAAAGCGGCTACTTGGGGGTTGGCTCTGGGCCTCTAAGTACCTCCAGCCAGCACGCCAGGTTCACCAAAATGGCTCTATGAACATGCTTCTGGAATTCCAGGCCAGCAGCAGGGTTTACATCTTTACTTGTTTCCAATTTGCTCAAGGGAAGAGAATTTGTTATGGAACGGTCACAGCATGAGGAGGAAGAGCTAATTCTTGAGACAGGAAGTTCTTTATAGCGGTCAGACTTCCTCATTTGTGTGGACAGAAGAAGTCTACTTCATTCTTGCTGCTGGCTCAGTATGTAAAAGACAGCTTGCTGTTAACAAAGCAACGTGTCTTTAATTCAGGGCATATACAGTGCATTATAAACACTGTGTCAAACTTCTTAAATCTGCTGGGAGCTCCTGCCCAGGGAAATTCAATGGGGGATCAGCTCAGCTCCAGGGCCTCCACAGTCTTCAGTTGGGTTTCTCAGAACTCGGAGTGACTTGTCTTGACGCTAAGGTTTCTGGGATAAGTAGTGATGACAATCTCCAGGTGTCCGTCTAGAGCCACATATGGTATATGGTGTGGTGTAAAAAAAGATTGGAATTTGGACTCAACCAACCTGGGACCAATTATAGGAGGTCACCATTTAGTAACTTTACAAATTGCCTGAGTTCTGATTTCCTTGCCTCTCAAAGAGAGTTTATAATTACATCTTACCTGAAACGATTGCCAGAAGATCAATTGAGAATTGAGAACAGACTTGGCAACCTGTTAAGTGCTTTCCAAGTGTAGTCTTTATTAGTCTCCTGCCTTAGAAGTTGAACTTAAAAGTCCCTTTCAATTTCCCAGCCCTGTGATGTTAGGCTTTCTCCAGCACATCACTCTCCTGTCTCCTGTAGTTACCCACAATCTTGAGAGTTACCTTGGTCCAGTGGGGTGACTTTGTTCTCTGGATGGGATACAGTTTTACACTCTTTGATTTCTGTTCTGTGTTGAGCTATGTAGATCCTTGCAGCAACAATGGGCCAGGAGTTTCTGAGTATCTTGCTGCCAAGACTGTATTGTTAGACATGAGGTCAGCATCACAGGGGCTGTCTGGAAGGCTGGCAGAAGGAGGGGGGCATCATGAGCTAGTGCCTTCTGGATGAGGTGTTTCTGTGGGAATGAGTTATATAGGCAAGGCCAAAAGAACCAAGTGTTGAGTTTGGCTAATGCCCACTAGAGAGCCGTCAAGACATTAAGGTTAGTTCATGGCTTAAAAATGTCTTGAATATCATTTTGTCTTTTTTTTTTAACTGTGAGGCAGAGGCATATATGGGGTTATGGTTGAGGCTTTTATATCTCAATGGAAACAGGAGAGTGTAGTAGAAAGACTATTTTGGAACCCTAAAACCTAGGTTGAGATGTGGCCTACTGTTAGCTACCTGTGTAACTACAGGAGAATGGTTCCATCCCTCTGATCCACAGGAGTTCACACATCCACGGAATAAACATGTACTACTGGGGATAGCAATATGTATCACATGGCATGTAATTATCCCTGTACAAAAAGGATACACAATTGATGTATAATATACATCTAGGAAATGTCTCAAATCATAAATATACAGCCCCAGAACCATCAGAAAGTGGTCAGGGTCACATAACCACAATCAGACGAGGCAATGTCACAGAGGTGCCTTCACCCCTCCTGGCACTTGCCAACCCCCGCCTAATAAAAATCACCGCATTGCACGCCCTAAAACCAGGGGTGAGTTTTGCTTGTTTGTGTAGTTCATATGAACACACTGTGCAGTGTGTGTGTTTTTGTGTTTGGCTAGTCTTGTTGGTGCAATTCAGCCATGTTTCACGTGACTCTAATTTATCTGTAGCTCAAGGTCAGACTGAACTACATTTGCCTTGCTCATGAGGCCCTGTGGTGTGAGAATACCTCAAGGTACCCCTCTATCGTCTGTACGATACAGGGGTTTATTTAGTTTCTGGTGTGTCCACATGACCACATGATGTTACATTATACACATTGCAGTTCAGCATGTCTAAGAGTGGAATTGTGAGTCCTATCACACACACACAGTTCATTCTTTTATCATTAAAATTTGTAATTTTTATTAAAACATATTTTAATAGATAATGCTGTGAAAGGGATTAATGAAACTCTGCCTTCCTCTGTCACACTGGGTTAGACCATGTGTGGACTTGGGAATCATGAGTGGTTGTGGGATGGCCAGTCAGAGTTTCCATAGCAGTCATGGTGGTGCCTGCATGCATGGCAGCAGCTGAGAGGCTGGGTGGAGCAGGAGTTCAAGGCCAGACTGAACTACACAGGAGGACTGTTTCAAAATCTGACAACTAACTGACAACTGACTGACTGACTGACTAACAGACTGACTGACTAACCAACCAACCAATCAACCAACCAACCAACCAACCAACTAACTAGCTGGGACTGGAACAAAATGTTTGCCTAAGGCAATAGGGTCCCATCTCGGAGACTTTTAATTGGGACCAGAAGAAGATACTGGTTAGTTTGGAGCATTTGTTCTGAAACTAAAAACTGGAGCAAGGAGCTTCCCTGGGCCTCCTGATCCTGATGATGGGGGCAGGGGTTCTCAGCAGAGAGACGAGCAGGAGGCTAGAGTGCAAAGGAAACAGAAACCATGTGTGAATTAGGGAGTGGGTAAGAAAATTCCAGTTTCTGCCCTTCTCAAGGCTGACCCAGGCCTTGAGACTGACCTGCCCATCTTCACAATGATACCATTGTTGATTGGAGCTAGGGATCACTGCAATCAAAAAAGTCCAGACTGAAACAGCCCAGATCAAAGGTAAGGAAAAGAGGAAGAAACTATTTATAGGTTGTATTTCATTCAATAAACGTTATGGAGTTCTAGTAAAAATGGATTCCACTACCATTTAGATTGTCCATCTTCTTCATTGGAGTAATGTCTGGGAGGACAATCTCATTGCTCTTGTGTCATTCAAACGTTTAACTCTGGCTATATGAGCAAAGAGCAATGCGCAGAGGCAGCTTTCTGATGCACCAGCCTCTAATTAATCATGGTCCTTGTGGAGCTGAGGTAGGTGCTGATGGGGAGCTGGTCACAGGGCTAGCGGGCTGTGGAGCACTTACCTTTGGCCTAAATCAGGGACTTCCAAGCTTCCACTTCTTGGTGCTTCAAAGGTTTACAGGGTTAAAATTTGGCTATGAGCTCAACAGCCAAGGAAAGAACAGTTAAATAAGTTAGTAGTTTCCAAGTGAAGGGGTATTTATGGGGCCATTAAAGATGATGTCATCAGATAGGTTTCTAATGATATGAGAAATTAATTGCATAATAATGTGTAGCATTAACTGGAAAACAGATGTGAAATGTTTTACGCAGGGATCCCAACTTTGCTAGAATACTCCTAGAAAAATGTCCAGAAGGAAATATGTGAAACTATTCACAACGGTGATATTTATATGACCATATTTCTATATCCATAGAGTTGCTCCATATACAGCTTGGTTTTCTGTGTCTCTGACAATACTTTACAATCAGGAAAACTTCAAGATCCAAATATAAATTAATAAACTGTTTCCTCAGGTTCCCAAAGTATGGCCATTCTAAATATGTTCCAGAATTTTCTGAAGTATGCTTCACTGCTAACATCCTGCCTGCTAAAGATGAGAACATTTAGGATATTTAAGTTAGGGGCCCGGTAGACTGACCTTCTGTGCTTTCCTGTGGCTGGAGCTGCCTTCCATTCCCAGTGGTACACCCACAGCCCCTCTGTCTTCTCAGGACGTGTGGAGCCAATAAGGTTTCATTTTCCCGAGCTGTGAGAGCATGAGAGACGGTCTCCGTGATTACAGAGACAAGGTGGGACCTAATGAGTAAAGAATATGGGGAAAGTGAGAGGCTTGAGTGAAATGTGCTTACTTTCAGGCAGGTCTAAGTGTTGCTGTTGCATGAATAAAATTCCAACTCCCGGAACAGCCCAGACAAGTGGGGGTATATGATCTTCACTTTCCTATGTGGAAGGAATTAACTTCAAATCAGAATCAATAGAGAAACCAGTTGAGAGGTAATGTGGCAGCTGCAATGGATCCTCTATTCAGGACTAGCTCACAGTTCTGGGTACCATTGATTCCTGGGTATCTCCTGAGGATGAGATCACATGAAGTAATGTTGGGGTAGGGTCCTGCATCCCTTCTTCTGCTGAACAGGCAAGTACAGGCAGCAATCCCAGCATGGCCTCTATGGTCATATAGATTGCAGTTCTTATGTTGCCAGTCAACCAGGTTATCAATCAATGTATTGATCAATCACTTACTTCGGTGTTGGAGTCAGGAAATCAGGGACCATAGCAATCTTCAAAGTATCTCTGCTGAGTGAGTTTTAAGATGTCATTGTCACCTGTCTTAGATCTAGCCTTTTGCTAGATTCTCTGGAGTCAAGGGTAAAGTGAGGGGCAGTCAGGGGAAATAGATGTGGTTAACATAGACAAAACAGTTGGAGAACACTGAAGAGGCAGAAAGCATGGGACGGAATTTAGATTCTGAAGTCATTGTGGGAGCTCTGCGAGGCGGGTTCCGTCGGTAAGCTTGCAGCACGGCGCAGGGCGCGTGCCTGAATAACGTGTGGTGTGTATGGGAGTGATTGTGAACGTGAATAACTATGCCCATGGAGAAGTGTGCGTGTGTGTGGCTGTGTGAATGCAAGGGTGTGTGAAAGCATGCGTGTGTGATCATCAGGTGGCGTGGGCAGAGTCCTGAATGGGGTGATGGGATGCAACAGCGTGTGGGGACGGCTTTGAGGAGAAAACCTGGAGGACCTCAGTGGAAAGGAGAAAGAGGACGGGTGGCTTTGCTATGGTGGCTGGTGAGAGGGGCAGCCAGGTAGTCTGCCCCAAGTTCTAGGAGAGAGAGNAGAGAGAGAGAGAGAGAGAGAGAGAGGAGGTCGCTCTGAAGACAGAGGAATTTGTCATTGGCTTCTCCCACCCAGTTTCCAGGTGTGGTGGTTTGAAAGAAAATGGCTCCCAAAGGAAGGTGTGGCTTTGTTAAAGTGGGTGTGGCCTTGTTGGAGGAAGTGTGTCTCTGTGGAGGTAGGCTTTAAGGTCTCATACATTCAAGTCACATCCAGTGTCTCAGTTCACTTCCTGTTGCCTTTGGGTAAAAATGTAAGGACTCTCAGCTCTAGTGCCATGTCTGCCTGCATGCCGCCTTGCTTCCCGCCATGACGGTAATGGACTAAACCCAGTCTGAACTGTATGTTAGCCCAGTTAAACATTTTTATAAGAGTTGCTGAGTCATGCTGTCTCTTCATGGCAACAGAAACGCTAACTAAGACACCACGGAAGGAGCTGGATGTGAGGGTGAGAGCTACATGCCACAGTCAGCCAACCTTGGGCCCAGATAGAAGAGATTCTTCTCTTTCTGTGGTTGGACTTCAGGTCACCATGAGGTAAGAAAAGAAACATTGTCATGGGGAGAATCTTTAGCCCTGGGTAGAGAGACCTCATCATCTGAGACCTGAATGAAGGTCCATCTTTGCCTAAAGACTTTCTCCTTTACTTCACCCACACAGACAGAGCACTGTGTGAAACAAGAGTAGCTGTAGAAGGAGCTGGCATATCTGTCCCATGAGATGATGGAACCATAGAAATGTTTCTGAGAGTCTTTGAGAGAGATATCTTTTTTCATTCTTGGGGGGATTGTGAGGAACACCCAGGTCTCAGGGTCTCACTAGGAGACCTGGTCTCACTGGGCTTTAGGCAAGACCCTGCACTCAGGGGACCTCTTGCAATGATTGCGTAGGACCCTGAACCTGCACAAAGAGGCAGGTGGCCTGACTTTCCCAGGATTCCTTGCTGGCTCTGTATGGTGTTGAGCCTGATCTGAGGAGCCTAGCCTTTCTTGAAGGTCACATGCAAAGACAGCCATGGCTCTTCCCTGCCATGCACCGTGGCTGGTGGCTGTGGTCTTAGGTGTCCGGGGCAGGAAACCGACTCTCTGGAGGGTTCCACTCTGACCCACATCCACCACATCTGCAACCGTTTGAAAACCCAAGTTTCCAGGCCCTGCGTCAATGCCGTTCTCCGTCC
>LOJH01034694.1:0-15961 GCA_001685095.1 Ellobius talpinus
TTTTAAAAAAAAAGAAAAAGGAAGCAAGAAGGAATCACAGCCTTTAAGGAAGCCCTGCCTGTCTCCTTGGACCTGAATGTCTGTGGCATTCATCCTAACACTCTCCCAAATACTGACTTGAGCTCTGGGTGGGCATAGACCTGTGCCCACTGTCTAGCAGGACACAGCTATCCCGCCAGGCTCTCCTATGGCAGTACTGCACACTGCAGAATTATCCAAATGGAGGCAGGAATGCACACCTTGTTTGCCAGCTACAAGTTGGCTTTGCATGGTAGGACACCATCAAATCTGGCCACCTTCTGGTGTGTGGAGGCTACTCCCAGAGCATTTTACAGAGCAGGCTGCCTTGGCCACGACTGTTTGTGGATGACAGGGGCTCCAGCCTACCTTCACAGTCTGATAAATAGTCACCACCCTCAGAAACCAGGGGGGAGCCCGTAGGCTCGAGAACAAACTTTTGAAGTCTCTAGCTAGTCCTCTATCTTCTGGGCTGAAAGAGAAGACTCCATGTCAATCTAGGTTCCGCGATAATCAGTATTTCCTCCGGTGACATCCACAGGCCATCTTCGGCCACCCTCTGAATACGAACCTGAGTATTGATTGTCTTGAAGCAAGCTATATCCATCCATGGCCTTCACTGCCTTCTGTATCACTTTGGACCATCTTTCATGAATGTGAAGAAACAAAACAAGCCATTCACAAACTTCCTTCTCCATGCCCACTCTCCAGTGAATGTAGCCCACGAATTCACCCTGGTTATTCCTGCTGCTTGCTCACTTCATCTTGGTGTGTTCCTACTTCCATCCTCCAAATGGCTTCATGCTCATTTATACTGGTAACTGTTTTTATTGTATACTTGACAGGAAATAGATACTGTTCTGGTCTTTGTGATCACTTATATTACACAGGTAGGATAAAAAAATTAACTGATGTCAACCCTAATGTGGCAGTGATGATGAGAGCATAGGAGGTGCTGAGGCACCTTGCCGTTAACCGTCTCCCTTTCAAGATGGGGGTGCTTGTCCTCCCTCAGCTCCTACTGTGGGTATTGGCTGGTGGTGGAAGCTTTGGCAGTTCAAACTTCCATCCCTCCTCAGGAGCCTGGTAGTATTAATCACTTCCTGTTTCTGTGGACATCTAACTGGCAAGAAACAGCTGAAAGGAGAACCTCTTGGCCCACATGCAAAGGTTTAGCCCACCATGGTAGGGAAGGCAGGAGTCTGAGGCACTCGGCCACATTGCATCCAGATCAGGAAACAGAGAAATAAATACTGGGCTCAGCTAGCTTTCTCCTTTTAATTCTGTCCAGGACCCCAGCCCGTGGAGCTGTACTGACTGCATATAGATTAAGTCTTTTCACCTCCACCCATTCTAGAACCTCTCATACGCATGCCTAGAAGCGCACCCTCTAAGGAGCCTAGAGCCTGTAAAGTTGACAATATTCATCAACACAAATTCACTCCTTGACAAGCTGACACCAACATACATCACCTTTCAGCCATAGGCACATGTGTATCTCATAACCCAAAATGTATTCAGTCCATTTTCAAAGACCTAATAGTCCTTATGTTTTTTGCACTGTTCAAGAGAATAAGTTCCTTTCTAGGCCAAGGTTCAAAGATCTTCTGTTAATAAAAAGAATAGTTCTCTATACTCATTTTTTCTTAAAATCAGGAGTGGGTATCAAAACAAAACAAAAAAACCCTAGATGTTTTTCAAGAAATAGATGAGGGCAAAATCTTAGAATGAGAGGAGGAATTAAAATGAGCCCTCCTGTGTAACATTTAGCAGAATGAATGAACCAAACAGGTATCCCCTGTACCAGCCTGCTCCCTTCTGTGACATCCCCTGTACCAGCCTGCTCCCTTCTGTGGCATCTCTCAGCACTTTTTGGGAATTCAGGTTTTTGGGGGGTTCTCTGGCTTGAAAGCAAGATCAAGGAATCACACTGTTGATTGCTTGTGGTCTACCAGTAACAGCTGCAGACCAAGAAAGCAAGGAGGGAGGTCCTGCTTCTGGCAGGATCCAGTCCCGAGGACACAGCTCCAAATCTACCCAATTTGAGGGGCTTCTGTAAAGTGAGAGCTACACAAGATGATCTGGAAGTTTCCACTCAGCCATAAAATGTTATGATGTATGATTTGCCTGCTTATTGCTGCAGATGATTGAATTTGCCGGAGTAATAAATGTGTGGAGCATGGATTATACCAGAAACTTCTTTGTATCTCTGGCAGTGTAAAATGGAAGATAAGCATCCTGCACATACTGATTAGATGACTTTTCCCAGGGCTCCAAGTTAGAATGATGTTCACAACCAGCGAAACCTATTACAGACCACAGACTTACATCTGAAAACAGGCAGAAACCAAACAGATAAGTAGCCTGGCGGGAGCTGCACACAGCATGAAATGAAAAGGAGAAAAAAAATAAAATAAAAACCACAGTTCTCAAATGGAAACTGTCGTAACAATTCTGGGGTAGGAAAAGGAGTCAAAATGAGTTTCCTCTGGCACCACAACTTCTCATGAACAGAGAGAGCCCTCGGGACATAGTCTGGAGGGAATTGAAACTTGCTACCCTGGAAAATAGATTCATCAGGATGCAGAAAAGCTAGAGCCCCCGACGTCCATCTCCCCCTCACTTTGCCCCTAAAACACTTTTCAGAAAAAGTGGAAGGCTGTCTGAGAAGATCGGGAAGTTGGGATGAGACCCCACCCCTTCTTTTATTTCTTGCAATTTCCTAGGAATCCTGGTTTTGTTAAAGGATTTTTCCCGCATCGTTGTTCTGACCCGTTGTCTTCTGAGTTTAGACTTAAGGCCTATTTCTGCAATTTTGTGCTATTATCCCCAGAAATGCCAATCACCTGTTGGTTTGGATCCACTTTTCCAGAGCCTGGTGGAAGGATGGAGAGGTGCCATACTCTCCCACACTGCTGTCCACCATCTTGCTGAACTACCATTTTGCCTTCTCGTTGGTTGTTCCAGGCTTCAAAGTATCCATGGAGCTCCTGTTCCCACTCATGCCTTACATCTGAGAAATACAGTGTGGGTAAGTGTCCTGCTTCTGACTGCTGCTCTTCGGGAGAAGAGATGTCTTGTGCTTGTCTCACTAGGGTTCTTTTAGTCCAACTAAGTAAAAACATGTTCATTCATCAGAAACATACATTTGGTTATGTTTGTAAATCTTACACAGTTTCCAGGAGCAGCAACAGCAGCGGTGCCTGTATTTTTTTTATTGATAATTATTGAGCTCTACATTTTTCTCTGCTCCCCTTCCTGCCTCTCCCCTTCCCACTTCAATCCTCCCCCAAGGTCCCCACGCTCCCATTTTACTCAAGAGATCTTTGTGTCAGTGTGGCGATTTCTCAGAAAATTAGGAAACAACCTTCTTCAAGACCCATTTTTTTAAGATTTATTTATTTTATTTTATGTGCATGGGTATTTTTCCTGCATGCACAGATACATGCACCACATCCCTGTCTGGTGTAATGGACCCCTTTGAACTGGAATTACAGACAGTTGTGGGCTGCCACGTGGGTGCTGAGAATTGAACCTGGGTCCGCTAGAGGAGTAGTCAATGCTCTTAACCGCTGGGACATCTCTCTAGCACCAATATTTTTATTCTTAGTCTGGAATATTAAGTCAGAAACTATTCATGATTATTTAAACTCCTTCATTCTATAGGCCAGGAAACCGAGTCTCAACAAAACTTAGAGGAGTCTGATTCCTAAAGGAAAGTCTGCTGTTCTAACTAGGAATCAGTTTAAGGAGCCCTTAGTTCACCAAGTAGATCCTACTCGTTTTTCTGACATCTTAAACTATATTCACTACCCAATGGGTGACACAAAGACTCCTTAGGTGATTGTGGCTATGCACTCTTTGGGCTTTAAAGCCCACGGTGTATGCCCATTTTCTTTTACTTTCATGCAATACCTGCAACGTACTTCCTAATTTAGTAATAAATTTATCTAGCCAATAGAGGTTCGCACGGTGTGTCAGCATCGTAAATTCAGCCTGGAGAAGAACTCATGGCCATGGTCTCACTCATGGTGACATCACAACAATACATATGTTGGGGAAATCACGTCACAAGACAGAAGGTGAGTATCTGGGGTGGCTAGCATTTCTCCCTCTTACAAAACTGATACAGGGTCAAATGAGAACCACTTGATCCCTTCCAAAGCCAGGGGTGATTAGGGTCTAGAGCCTTTTATAACGCTAATCGACTGCTATTTCCTCTTGTTCAAAGACTCAGTTTAAACACAGCCTTTGGATAGGTTGTGAGTAGGTATTGATACCAAGAAAACACACAGATTAAGTGGGTGAGAATAACAGAGTCAACAAAGAAAGGTGTGCTACCTTTCTAATATTGGTGAATACCAATCAATGTTATTGACTGGCTAAACAGTTCACAGAAGTTGCAGATTCACAGGCTACATGGTCCAGGCCAATGATAACTGAAGTGGAAAATCTAGGTGCCTGCATGTTGTAGGATGGGATGTGTGTGTGTGCGCGCGCGCGTACGCATGCGTGTACGTGTGTTCGCATGCGTGTGCATGCGTATGTGTGTGTGTAGAATGGGATGTGCCAGGAAGATGAAAGTCCCAAGCCCTTTCCCAAGGGGCGGCCCCTATTATGTCCTAGCCTTTTCTTTGTTATGTGGTGCTAGGGTTCAAGCACAGTCCTTTGAGCATGCTAGGCAAGCTCTCTACCGCTGAGCTACCTCCCCAGCCCTCCATCTTCACTCCTTTGTAAATACATGAGGAGAGTGGTCCGAGATGACCGGATGTTCTAGATTCTTTGTGAGGATATATTCAAAGCCACTCCACTGGCTAGCAGTCTGTACACCCTTGCTATTCCGAATGTGGCTTTGAAGGCAGCCAGGTTAGTATCCCCTGGGAACTTCTCAGAAGAACGGAGTCTACAGCTTCGATCTATCCTTGCCTTGTTCTTTGTCCATTTCCTGTTCATGTGACAGGCTGCGTGACATAAATAGAAGGTTCGTTTAATTCACAATTTTGAGAGTTGGAAGTCTACACAGCTTGGAGAAGGTACCAGTGACTGCTCCTCTGGCCGCTGTGCCCCATGCGTGGCTCATGGTATCATAAGGTGTCACTGAGCAGGGGGAGTGACCACAGGCAAGGCAGGAAGGCAGGGCACAGAAAAGGGCTGCTCTGGGTCTTTTATAACAACTGTCTCATGAAACTTAGCTCTCTCTGAGGCCAGTGCCAATCATCGCCTTCCACTAGGCCTCACCCCTTCTTCCCTGCTTCCAACCTGGCACCTTAGGGATGGCACAGGGATAGGAACCCTTGGAAGACACCCTCACGCCAGGTTCAAACCCTACCACTTTCTCAGTTTGAATCTCCGTTTTCCGCAGGGTTTCTGATGGCTGGTGTCCATCACACAGAACCTCTGTTGCATGCTTTCTCCCTATACAAACACAGAGCAGGCCTGCAGAGAACCAAAGGAAAACACTGGATGGCTTTGAAACCCACCAAGGCAGAACTCATTCGAGTGCCACCATCTAGGTTCCACGAATGTCTTCTGATGCTCCCAGGGCATGTTGGGATGGCGTTGGGTATGTATTCTGCAAGACCAGAAGTAGATAAAGGCTTGGCTTCTGTTTCTGATGCAAAATCTAAACAGGTACCGAAATAGTCAGCAATATGTGCAATGCCTACGTGCAGTAGTTTAAAGAAAAAAATCGAAACCAATCCCAGGAAAACCACCACAACCAACAAAACACTTCCCTGTGGGCTCAGCTCTACACCTCACCATGAATAGCCCCCCATCCACTGCCTTGTGTTTCTGTCTTCCTTGTCCCTCAAACGCCACTGGACATTTAATAGTTAATTCTAACTCCAGGAGAGCCCACAATGCCTCAGTCATACAGGCTGAAGAATGCTTCAAGGTATTCCTGCCCTCTGTGGCTTAGCCAACCTGCTGGTCCCATCCCCTGCTCCCATTATCTGCGTACAGTTTCTAAGCAGCAAACCTAGAGCTAGGACAGCACGCGTTCCTTCTTCTGCTTTGTAATTCTTTAGCGTTACAGGAGGTCATAGATTTCAGACGGGACCTCTCAAGCCAGTCCAGACCAAAATAACTTTGTGTGTCTGTTTCCCACAGTGCCTTCCATTTTGGGGCCAGAACCTGGAAGTAGCCTGCATACAGACAGAAAGTAGAAGTCGGGCTGGGAATGACTGATCTGCCAGTAGGCCTGTTTCGGTTCCCCTCTGAGAGCCCCAGCTGCTCATACCCCCTCACTTTCCAGGCAGCTCTAGCCCCCTGGTACCTAGAAGGGGCGACTTGAGAAAGCGCCCAGAACCCCAGCGCCAGAACTCTCCAGTCATCCGCAACATTGTGCCTGCACCGTTCCTTCATGCAGAATGGCTTTTAGGGTCTTTGCCTTTTAATCTCATTGTGGGTAAACTCATGAGGTCTGGGGATGAACCTTGACCTACTCACACGTGGTCTCAGGCCCATCTCAACTCAGGCCAGATGAGTGGGTCACACCAAAGTATGTGCAGCATCTGCTTTGGTTTCCTTGTCCATGTAGGAATGCCGTGAGATCCTTCCTTTAATATGAGCCTGAAACCTCAGAGCTTTGTAAGGTTTCCAAAACAAGGGCCACCGCGTGATCACTGAGCACACGGGAACTTGAATACCAAAGCGATGTTTCTGGTTCCCCTTAAAACCAGTTGCCATGCCTTCAGTGGGTGACAAAGGAATTTCACTAACTGTTTGTTTATTTGCTTAGTTGTTTTGATTTTTTTCAGAAAAGGTCTTTCTATGGCATCCATATTGGCCTTGAACTAGTAGAGAGCCTCCTGCCTCTGCCTGCAGAGTGTTGTGATTACAAAAATGTGTTTCCATACCTGGCTGATCACTGATTTTAAACGTGAAAAAGAGAGTGACTGGTAAAATACAAATAAATAAAAATTTAAATTTAAACTTACAAGTCCTCAAATTTAGTTTAATAATTTTTGCATTACTTTGTTCCATTTTTCAAATAATAGGGACTCAATAAATATTTGCTGACTACATAATTTTAGTGCTCAAATGCTAACACTACTCTGTGTTCACAGATTATTAAGGTTCTAACAGTACTCTGTGTGTGTGTGTGTGTATTCACAGATTATTAAGGTTTTCAAGAAGACTGCCTCCATGTAAACTTTAAATCCTTAACAGCACCAAGAAGAGTAATAACTTGGTAGACACCAGGATTTATCGTCTGGCTGATCAATAGAGAAGAGATAATCAATGAGCGGCTGTTGCATGTGTGCATTCATTAGCTGCCTGCCCACGTTTTCAAGAACAAAATGAAACAGAGAGCAAGCTTGCTTGCTCGCTTGCTTGTCCAACCTTGAGCGAGCACATGGCACTCAGTCCCCACCAGTGTGGTCCTTTTAGGGCTGGAGGGGTCTCCCGGGTCAGCCCTGGTCATGTGAGCACTCCAAGCCTAGGGAGTTCATCCTTCGCAAGCCCTTAGCAATCCTGGAGCTTTCTGTGGGTCAGTGCTGGGCTGAGGGAGCCACATATCAACTCGAATCAGACTGATTACAGCTCCTCTGAACCTACCTGGCAAAACCCCACTGCATTCATGTTTTATTAAAAGCAACTTTCATTACACAGGCGTGCTGTCAGAAAAATAAATTACATCTGCAAGTACTTAGGTATAAAATTTTGTGGATAACTTCCAGTCGTCAGTAATTTTATATTAGAAACTGTTTTTCCAATACAAACTGAAACTTTGTTCGTCGGTATTAAGCCTGGTTTACCTACCAATCTCGAAATGTTTATAGAATTTGCAATATAATTTCTTTTTTTCTTCTTCTTTGGAGATTTAGTGAACTGTTTTCTGCCAGCTTTAATTTTGGCAGCTCCCCCGTGCTCTTTGCAAGTTATAGATCGGTTTGCATTTTGTCTTCTACTTGCTGTCGGTTCCCTTCATTCAAATTCATTTTTTAAAATACTCTTAGGTGTTGGCTTCAGAGTCAGTAGGTCTTACCTGGAAATAGTGTGAGTGATGGAGACGGCAGAGATGAAGACACACATGGGAGGACCTGTCTGACTCACAGGAAAGGCTGTCTGTGGCTATTGACGAATGATGCCCTCAGGAACACGTCACTAAACACACCTCTACTTTGAAGCAACCTTCTTTGGCACACAGGTCACTGTGCTCATTGTTCGGGTTATCGTTGCAAACAATAAGCATGGGCTCACAGTGGCTCTAAAAGCAAAACTCTTTATTTTAGGATCTTGTGAGGGCATTACAGAGAATCAATCCCCACTCTCACACAGAGCATCTTCAGAGCCAAGTGCACTTGTCATGTGAGGAAATTAACTTGAGCCTACAGCTGTTAACCAATCACGGCCTGCATTTGAGTTGTCTAGGTTTTTCCATCATGGAGTTCCCTGCTGCACAGTTCACTAGGGATTCTTTTCTGATCTCTCTTTCTCTCTCTTCCGCCTCACCCCCTTTTGTTTTTCTCTGTGTAGCCCTGGCTGTCCTGGAACTATCTCTGTAGACCAGGCTGGCCTTGAACTCAGAGATCCACCTGCCTCTATGTCCTGAGTGCTGGGATGAAAAGTGTGCACCACCACACCTGGTGTCTTTCCTGCTATTTAAAGATCTGGAAACATCTGAAAACTACTGGTCCAGCCACATGGCTTGACGGTCCTGAGTCTGGGACTGTATGATCTTTTTCTATGATTGGAATTTGCTTACACTTTGTTGATAAACAGTGCACAAAAATGCAGGGCTCAGGGTCAGCAGACAGGAGATGAGGTTTCCTCACTGGTGGTGTTGGCCTTGGTCATTTGAGTACGGGGGACATGCCAGTTTCTTTCCTTGGAAGGTGATCATTTCTCTTCCACCTACAAAGATTTACCTGTTTTTATTTCCTGTGTTTGGTGTTTGGTTTGCATGTATTTCCATAGAAATTGTGCATGCCAGGGGCCCATGGAGGCCAGAAGAAGGTGACAGATCCCCAGGAACTGGAGTTACAGATGGTTGTGAGCCACCATGTGGATGCTGGGAATTGAACCCAGGTCCTCTGGAAGAGCAGTCGGTGCTCTTAACCAGTGAGCAATTTCTCCAGACCCAATCATTTTTCTCTTTGCAATGAAGAGGTTTTATTTGGGAATTCATTGGGGAAAATTATGCAAATATATTTTATTTTCTTAAGCCTTTGTCTCCCATGGATTGTGTCTACGATAATCTGTGGTGTCGCCATGGCGACTTTCTTTCCTCAATTTGTTGGAACTTTTCTATAAAGTCATCCTCCCTTCTAGTCTCTGTTCATTCAGCACCTCACAGTCAGTAAAGACCAGAGGCGTTTACTTCATTCTTTGGGATCTACCAGTCTATCATTTAGTTTATTGGTTAAGTTTTTCCAATGCATAAGTTATTGATGACAGGAGCTATGACCTATCAATGCTCACTTATTCCTTCATAATAAAAAGAAACACTCCCTTTAAAGATTGTTTGAATTGAAAATTAAATTGTGCATATTTAAAAGATAATATGTGATACCCACATACACTATGAAATGATCAAATCAACTAACATGCTTGCTGTCTTGCCTACTTGGGGTGTGTGTGTGTGTGTGCAAAATAAAGTTGGAATGTACTCAGCCTTGTTATCAACTGTGGTCAGCATGCTTTGTGATAGATCAGTAAAATGTATTCTCTTCTGTTGACCACTCATTGTCAATACCACAACAGGCTTCAAACTCTTGAGGGCAATGGATCCCCTGGAGATGGAGTTCCAGGCAGTTGTGAGCTGTCCAACATGGGTTCTGGGAAACAAACTCTAGCTCTCTGCAGAAGCAGCAAGCAATCTTAATTGCTGACACAGTTATCTTTTAAAGCCATACATTTATACAGATAACCTCCGACTTGAACGCAGTCCCACGGGGTCTATTCTAGCTTTCCTCATTTCCTCTTTAGAAATTTCTTCCTGTGACCCTGAGAAGGCGGCTTCTTGTTCTCCACACTATATATGTTGCTTCTTCCTTCAATCCCAGTAGATATACAGCTTCAACACTGTCACCAGCACCCCATCCTTTGCAAAACTCGTTCACCTGGGAGTAGAGTTTCTCCCATTGCTGTTCTCACTACATCCAGCGAGCGCCAGCTTCCAGAGTCCTAGGCCAGCTCCTCTCCCCACTCTCTCGCTGGGTTATTACTCACCATGGCTAAGTTTGATTCATTTGTCTCAGACCCTTTTCCTTCTTGAGTTCCTTCCCACATCTTGGGAAACTTCTTAACTATTATTATTCCTTTTTTTACTATAAAGCAGGAGTCTCTCTTTGTAGCATGCGGTTCTGTGGGTTTAGTCAAATGTACAGGGTTTTTACATGTACTACTCCGAGGTTTCCTTCACCCTCAATGCTGTCTCTTGCTGTCCCTTTGAATTTAACCCATCTTCAGTTCCACCATGCATGGCAGTCACTAATCTGTTTTTAGGTCTCTTTCTGCGTGCACGTGCATGTGCATGCATATGAAGGACAAAGATTGACTTTGGGTGGTTTCTCCACCCATTCTCCCACTTATATTCCGAGAAAGTCTCTCACTGAACCCAGAGAGTACAGATTTGGTGAGGCTTTCTGGTAAACAATTCCCACGGATCCTCCTTCCTCTCTCCCTGCCTCTAGAGCACTGAGAATCAAGCGGTGGGCCATCACACCTGGAGTTCTTCATGGGTCCTGGAATCCAACTCAATTCTTTATGCGTATAGGGCAAGACTACTGCCTGACCCATCTCCTCAGCCTCCTGTTCTCAGTTTTTATTAACTCATCATTAAGTGGAATTCAACAGTATATAGTCTTAGGGTCTTGCATTTTTTTCTTAGCAAAATGTATTTTAGTTGCATCTGTGTGCTGTGCATGTCAGTGCAGGTCTGAAATATTTGACATTTAGGTCTCTAATGATCCATTTTTAGTTAACTTTTGTATGAGATGTGAGGTAGAGGTCAAGTTGATCATTATCATCATTATAATAATTATGATTATTTGGCATATGATCATTAAATTTCTGAAAAGACCATCCTTTCTCCATGGAATTGCCTTTGTCTCAAAAGTCAGTCAATGTAAGCAGGTCATGGTGGTCCATACTTCCTACAGCAGCCCTGTACACTAGTCTGTCTGAAATAAGTGGATCACCTGCACCTCGTTACCATGGTAATGCTACAACTTGAAAGGAAAGAAGAACAAACAGAAAGTGAGGGGGAAGGGAGGGAGAAAGGATGAAAAACTGATCAGGGAGAGGACTGATAAGTCAACTCTTTCTGTGCAGGGCCGTTTTGTGATTCTATTCTGTTTCCGTAATCTATGGCTTTATTTCACACTCATTGTGGCTGTAACTTTATAGCAAGTCTGATCTCAGCTGATATGCGCCCTCCACATTCATTCAAACTAGCTCCTTTGCTCCAATAAACTCTGGTATCATGAGACCCACAGCAGCTGTGGTTGGTGGTTCTAGGTTGGCAAAAGAACTGCCTTGATGTCCCCTATGACCCAGGTCCTGTCTATCCTTTCTCTGAATTTGATCTTTCTTGTCTATGTGTTGTGATCACAGAATGGCTGTCATGGGTCCAAGCAGCTCCCGGTTCTCTCTTGTGGAAGAAAATAGCCCCCTTCTGTACAGCAAAGAGATCCTTCCCCAGTGTTCCTCAGCAGATCCTACTTAGCCAAAAGAGGGTCACGTGATTCGCAACAGCTGCAGGGGAATCTGAACCAACTGCACAGGCAAAGAGGAAGGAGTCAGCATCAAGCGCCTCAGATGAGTGCTTAGATCAGCCAGTGTGAGTCTGTCTCCCCTGAGATCTTCACAGTGCGGTAGGATGCCATTGCCATTCACAGAGTAGACAGGAAAGACGCTTCTAAAACCCAATGCACACACGGTTCCCTAACAAAAAGAACTGTCTGATAAGGGCAAATTAGAACCACCATTAAAAAGTCAAATGGTCACATCCAGCATAAGACCTCCCTGAGCAGGCCTGGGCGCATTGGCACATTGGGCATCTGAGACAGAGGACAGAAACAGCAAAGAACAATATCTGCCTTGGGTGTCACGCACACCCAGCCATCTGCATGCCAGTGGTGACAGGATTCCCCAAAAACCTTAATGGAAGGCTAAGCAGTGTGCTGATTGATTAACCCTGCATGGGAGAACTGGCTTCCCTTGGCGAGGAGAAGAGAAGGGATTTAGGACAACCTGGGGAGCTAGAGGTCCTTTCCAGCACACAAGGCTCAAATCTAAACGTGGCAGATGAAAAACGTGTCTCAACTATGCCTAATAACAGGATCCTGTGATGAACTATTCTCCGTGGCTTACTGAGGAGGGATGTTTAGAACCACATTGTGTTGGGATGCCAGCCTTAGATACGTGCCCTAACAGGATGAACCTAGTCAGTCTGGACTAAGTGATCCACAGGAATCTGATCTTTATAAAGTGCCCCAGGCACATGCTCAGTCTATGGTAAGCACTGACCACGTGTTAGCTGACATATTGCAACTGTGTCCAAAGGATGAGCGTGCTCTCCTGGGTTTCCTGGTGGTTCTCAGAATGAGAGAAATAATTGATTTGAAAGCTTCAGCAACTGCTGGAGGTACCTGCGTACAGTGCCCTATCTCAGAGGGGCTTCGGGTCCTGACTCCCAGGCCAGGGATGCCCAGGTCTGCCGCACATGTCTGTATTAAGACCAAATACCTCATGTTCTCAAGCAATTGAACTTTGTTGAAGCTAGCACTTTGAGCAAAGAGCAAGGTCACGTGTCCTGCTGGAGAGAGAAACTTCAGTTAAATACTGACTAAGCGCAGGGGAGACGAAGGGCCAAGGTCTGAAAGATTACAGGTGAAGGGAAAACATAAGCAGAAATTCTCCCTAACTTAGTGCCCCCCACCGCCATGAAGCCTTCCCTGTGTCCGCGGATTTGGTGCTGCGCATTATCCTCTGCAAACACTGGAGGCCAAGCCTCCATCTCTGGTAAGACTATTGGATTTATCATGTATTATTATATTATACAGAGACTCACTCCAGTTTCCTAGGGCTGCTGAGATGGCACAGAGAACACTAGGTGATACCAGACAACAGAAACTTGTGACTCAGTTCCCGAGGTCAGAAGTGCCGGTCATGGTGCATGCCGAGTCATGCTCCATCTGACTACAGAGGGTGCTGGGTGGCCGTGGGCTGTTTTCTTAGCTCGTTGGCTCGTGGTAGCGTACAACTGCAATCATCAAAGGACGTTCTCCATGTCAGCCACAGTGCCTAATTCTGCATTGGTAGAGATGCTCAAGAGAAAAGACAAAAATGATGGGAATACACAGACCACGCAGTGCTGTACAAAGTTCAAGGGGCACGCCCCATGTAAGATGGTGCTCCATGTTATCACTTAATAAGATTGTACAAGAGCGCTCTGCAATATTCACGCAGCAGTGACAACACGCTTACTGGAGCTCATCACTGAGTGACACATAACCGTGCAGACTAATGACTGTCTGCCACATATGCATGGATGCACACGGCCTGAGGGCAGGCATGGACCCCAGCCATTATAAATACACCTGCCTGAAGAATATCACAGCGTAGCTAAAACTAGTGTGTGCATGCTCAGAACACTTAAAATTAGCCTTAGACACAGGAGAGTGAGCTGCTCTCTTCTTTCTAGCCCAGGGAAAGCTCAAAATCTCAAGTGTGATTTCTACTGGCTGGGCCTCGCTCTTCGACTATTTCATATCATAGACTGAATCTGAGGGTCTGAGATCCAAAGTGCTCTGAGCTCTAAAACTTTTCAAGCATTAACAAGCATGGGTGTGGCATGGATGGAGAATGGGTGTAACATGGATGTAGCATGGATGTAGCATGGGTGTAGCATGGGCATAGCATGAGCGTAGCATGGATGTAGCATGGATGTAGCATGGGTGTAGCATGGGTGTAGGTAACATGGATGTAGCATGGATGTAGCATGGGTGTAGCATGGGCATAGCATGAGTGTAGCATGGATGTAGCATGGGTGTAGCATGAGTGTACCATGGGTGTAGCATGGATGTAGCATGGGTGTGGCATGGGTGTGGCATTGGTGTAGCATGGGTGTATGTATCATGGGTGGCCCTCATGCGATGGCTGCAGCTAAACCACAGGTACATCAGAAATATACAAGATTACTGTTGTGCTAGGAATATAAGGTCAGCATGGAACATAAATGGATTTTATGTTTAGATTTGGGTCCTGCTCCCAAGATATCACATGGCACACATGCAAATATTTCAGTACATGAGTGGAAGCACCCGCTCTGAAATGCTTCTGTTCCAGATGTTATAGACAAGGGATAGGCAGTCTCTGCACCTCTGAGCCAGGACAGAAGGCTAGCGGAGGAGATGCACAGGGCACAGCTGTGGGAAGGGGCAAATTCCCCTGCTCTTTCTTGGGCACTACCCTCAATTCACATCCTGTACTCTGCTACCAGGAAGCTCACCAGAGCTGCTCTTTGGTTTTACTTTAGGTTCCTCTGAAGGGCCCGGGATTCATTACACGGCTGGCCATTGAGATCAACTCAACCTTCTGCCCCAAGAAGTTGGGACTGGAAGTCTTCCTCTTCTAATCCTGTCTTGGTCTCATTGCTGAACAGCTTCTATCATGAAAGTACCTAGGGGTGTCCAGTCAATGATCAACTCAATATCATGTAAAAGACCCTCTGACCGCCACAGAGGTCTCAAGCCTTGTAGGAAATGTGTGCCAGAAGACAGGAGGATGTCTCAATATGTATTTTATACTATTATAATCAATACACACACATATATAAACAAGTAATGCATATACTAATATATGATATAAATCATATATTTTATATGTCTTGACAGAGCTTTGAAGGCATTGGCTAATTCTGCCGCAAATTTATCAAGCTGAAATCTTCAGGATAGGACAGCAAGCTGGAAGCTTAGGTAAGAGGGTACCTGGTGTCTGGAGCCCCGGGTGCTCAGAGCAGTAGCAGCACACTAAGTGAGTTTCCGGGCAGTGCCCTATGGCCACTTTATAACTTCCTCTTCCATCCGCCACACAGAAGCCACAATGAACATTAAAATGTGAATAAAAGGGTATCATATCTTCCTTTAGAATGTTTCAGTCATTTCCCAGTGTCTGTGGAATAAATTCCAAGCCCTAAACAGAGATCTGAATGCTGAGACCCCATGCTTGCCAGAGGAATTCTGTTTTGAAAGTGTCCTCGCTTTCAATAGAGCGCCTTTCCTAAGATATCTTCCAGAAAGAGAGGAAACCAAACAGCCAGCCCCGTCAGGTCTTTGCATGGTCCAGTATCTGCAGACTCTCCAGCGGCCTCACACAGCTGTCTAAATCCTCCTCGCTCAGGCCACAGGATATGCTGGTACCTCTATCCATTAGTCTCCTACACTCTCAGGCCTTTAACACTGGCTACACCTGCAAGGGCTTCCTTCCTTGCAAGACTCCACTTACTAGTCTTGAATCTTTCACAAACCTCAACACAATTACCTACATCAAATTTTCCAGAGCAATCTCTCGGGTCTCCCAGGGAATACATTGATGAGACACATCTATGTGTTTACTCTCGTATAAATGGCCCAGTTGACTTCAGAGTCTGCGGGGCTCCAGGATCTGCACTTGGCAAGTTGGGAAAAGAAGTGATCTGAAGTTTTGATTTAAAGGGTAGATCTAAATCTCCGTCCACTCTTGTACACTCAGCTCCTGCTTTGTCTTTTTGTTCTTCTCAGGCCCCAGCTGAAGCTGCTTATGGTGGGGAGAACATCTGCCTTCCCCCACATAGCAACTGGGAACAGAGTGGCATCCAGAACACCCTCACAGACACACCCTTAGCATGGTGGGTACCAAATGTCAGGGTACCCAGTCAAGTCGGGACAAAAATTGACCATCATACTGAAGTTCTCTTTGTCTCTCTGTCTCTCTGTCTCTCTGTCTCTCT
>LOJH01034696.1:4252-18320 GCA_001685095.1 Ellobius talpinus
CTGGAACTCGCTCTGTAGACCAGGCTGGCCTCAAACTCACAGAGATCTGCCTGACTCTACCTCTGGAGTTGTGGGATTAAAGGCGTGTGCCAGCACCGCCCAGCTGTGTGTGTGTTTTATGTCCATTTAATTGTGAGACTCAGGGCAGGAGAGATGGCCGTTAGTGACATAAAGAGCCTACTGAAGAAGCATGAAAATCTGAGTTTGATTCTCAGAACCCACAGGAAAAAAGTCAAAGACGGTGGCTGACAGCGCTGGAGAGACAGAGACGGGGGATCCCTGGGACTCACTGGCCAGCCAGACTCGCCTGACTAGTCAGCCCTAGGACAATGGAAGATCACGGCTGAAAAAAAAAAAAAAAGACAATTTCTCCTGCCTCCTGCCATTGATGGTAGGAATGTTCCTCTCCTTCTGGTGAAGGAAGGGCCTTTCCCACACAGGTTCCCCCCTCCCTGCCCCTGCCTTTGAGTGAGGAAACACTATCAAGGCTAGAGGCCCATCTCCAGCTTGCTGTGTTCCAAGTGCCTTTACCTCAAAACAGCCAGCATGCCCGCGTAGCGTCTTCAGGTGGCGGCATGTACTTGACTCTTTCAGCATCAAATTTCAAAATTACACATCTAGAAATTTGCCCTAAGGAGACAGTGCTGGACAAAGCACTGATTTTACTGACACAATGTCCAGGTGACTGTCATTTATCACAGAAAAAGTCCAGGAACACCACAAATAAGTTAGTTACGTGTGTTATAATACTCACTGGAGCAGCATGAGGGTGTTCAGGATGAGGCTGTATATGTTGCCTTTAGGATGAGAAGTAAAACTTCAAAGAAAAACATTTATCCTGAGATGAAACCGTCTGCCACCAAGCCTGGCACCTGAATTTGACCCTGAGCCCATATGGTGGAAAGAAGGAACAGGCAGCCATAGGTTGCCCTCTTATCTCCTCATGTGCACCATGGTCTCACACACACACAATAAATAAGTGTGATTTTAAAATCCAAATGCATTCTTTAATAAAGAAAGGCATGGAAACATATTGTTCAGCTAAAAATCATTTAAAAACTGCAAATACAATGCCATCTTTGTAAAAATGATATAAATATTTACATGGGCACTAATGAGTACGTATACATACTAGGAAACCAGAATCATTAAAACACCAGTCGTGAGAACTGGTTGCTTGTACAGAGCCACATTATGACTTTTATGAGCGTTAGGCACTTTTGCCTCTGTGAGCCCCTCCCTCCATACACAACAGCAGAGAATTCTATTCCGTGATGGCATCATCATACCGCTGAGGATGGTCATGCCTAAGGGCTGCAGTCCTTCCCAGCGCTCTGAGCATGTGCGGTGTGGTGCACCTTGTTAGAGTCATTATCATACGTCAGTGTCATCATTCCTTTTCTCCACTGTTAAGAAAACAAAATCATTCTGTGGGCCTAGAACTCTGTGTTTTCCAGCTTGTTGGACGTGTGTGAAATCTGTGTGCTGAGAGCACCTAGTTTTTATTTCATTTTCCACCTCTACCTTCATTTTCTAATTTCTCAATACCAAAAATTCTTTTATTATAACAAAATATCTTTAGACCAAAAAATTGCTACATGTAAATGGCTCATTTATGCAATGCTAGCACACAAAACTGGGAGCAAATGCAGCCTTTCGGTCAGTGGTTCTCAACCTGTGGGCGGCAACCCCTTCGGGGTCAAATGACCCTTTCACAGGGGGTGCCTATGACCTTTGGAAAACAGATATTTACATTACAATTCACAGCAGTAGCAAAATTAGGTATGAAGTAACAACGGAAGTAATTTCATGGTTGGTGGCCACCACAATATATTAAAAGGCCACAGCATTAGGTAGGTTGAGAGCCACGGCTCTAGGGACAGGATCCTCCAGCAATCTTAAGTTTGGCATTTGTGGTTTTGCCCACCAGAGGACTTTCTGCTAGGACCAACCAGCAAGAACAAACCTCTGGTTTTTAGGACCAGGTGCCATGAGAATGAGTCTGTCTGATTCTTCACATACAATAATGATGCTGTCAATCCACTCCGGTCTGATTTCCAGGGGTGGGGAAGGGCTGGTTTTGTTCTTGTCACATTCTCTCATCCGGTCTGACATGCATTTGGACAAGCAGGACAGGTTTGGGGGACGGTGGAAAGGCACTAGGCCAGCCCTTCCCAGAATTTCAGACATGAAACCAAATATACCATAAACTGGCAATCTTTGCCCAAGGCAGAGTTGAGTAAAACTTGATGGGTCTGATACAGAATCAGACTCCCAAACTGGTATTATTAATTTATACAGTCATCTATATGGTAATATGGTCAGACGTTGACTGAGCATTTACCTGGTGCCAGGCACAGTCCTAGAAACACATCACATAGGCAGTTCCCAGCCCCATGATGCTGGAAGGACAGATACTGAATTGAGGTACTGAAAGTCAGGAGCAGTGGATGCCCAAAGAGTGTGTGGCAGGGAGTCTCACCATCTAAGAGCCCTGGCTGTCCTGAGCCTCAGCCATGAAACGGAATCATGGAAATTCACTAAGACTCAAGTTACTCAAAGTGTCCAAAAGGTTTGGAGAGTGTGGTTGAGGGTAAGGCTAGAAGGGCAGGCAGGCAGAGCCAGAGAGAGCATGGCTCTCTTCCAGCCTTCCTAAGGAGCTGGGGCTGTGTGCTTGGTAGTTTTATGTGAATTTGACACAAACTAGAGTCATCAGTGAGGATGAAGTCTCAGCTGTGAAAATGCTGCCTTAAGAACAGGCTACAGGCAAGCCTGCAGGACATTTTCGTAATTAGTGATTGATGTGGGAGGGCCCGGCCCACAAAGTTGGTGCCATCTCTGGGCTGGTGGTCCTGAGATCTATAAAAAAGCAGGCTGGGCAGGCCATGATAAGCAAGCCAGTAAGCAGCACTCCTCCAAGGCCTCTGCATGAGCTCCTGCCTCCAGGTTCCCGCCCTGTTTGAGTTCCCGCCCTCACTGCTTTTGCTCATGAACTGTTCTATGGATGAGTGAGTGAAATCAACCCTTTCCTCACCAAACTGCTTCTGCTCATGGTGTTTTATCGCAGCAACAGTAACTGTAAGCAATAGACAGACAGTGACTGTCTTTTTTCATTGGGAGCCATTGCAGTTTGAAATGCCAGACCTATGTTAACTCTTTATTACTGTGGCAAAACCTCTGAGGTCAACAACTTAAAAGAAGCTTTATTTGGCTTCTGGTCCCAGAGGTTTCACCTCATGGTCATTTGGTAGCACAGTACATCCTGGTGGAACGCATGGTGAAGGCTGCCTGATCACCTTCTGGAGACTGGGAACCAGAAGGGAAGGCTGGGGTACCGGTATACCCACTAGAACTCACCCCTCCTAAAGGTCCCGCCACCTCCCAGTAGCACCACAGACTGGTGACCAAGCCTTCAACACATAAGACTTTAAGGGGACACCCAGATCAAAATGATGGCTTTGTTGTGTGTGGTGTGTGGTGTGTGTGGTGTGTGCTGGATGTGTTGTGTGGTATGTGTGGTATGTGGTATGTGTTGTATGTAGTGTGTGGTATGTGGTGTGTGTTGTATGCAGTGTGTGGTATGTGTGTTGTGTGTTGTGTGATGGATGTGCTGTGTGTTGTGTGTGATGTGTGTGGTATGTGGTATGTGTTGTATATGGTGTGTGTTGTATGTGGTGTATGTTGTAATAGACAAACAATAACAGAAATTGAATGAGATAATGTCTGGAGAAAAATACTTTGCAAAATGGAAAACATTCTATGAATTTGAGGCTTTTCTCACCAGCATCACTAAGCACATCATTTTGAAAAGCGAAAAACAGACTACTGATCAGTCAAGATGCGGAGGCCACACAACCAGTAAGTCACACTGGTGACCAGGAGGAGAATTCATTTACTGGCCTAGAATAAACACTAAGCATTTTCTATCTGGATGCTTTTTATCCAGCAGCCACTAGATGGCCTTGGGAGAAGACATGTCATTACCCTTGTATCTCTACAAGGCCTCACTTGCACAGTGAGAAGTGCTTCCCACACTGCTACTGAGAATCGGGTTCTTTCACCGTCCCTCAACGGAGGGTCCAAGTCCTTGAGGTGCTCGGGTATTCACAGGAATCCTCAGCTGCTGAAGGATGGAGACAAGACATTGTTGCTTCCCAGAAACTGTCCTTGATGAGGGACTTCTCTAACATTTGATGTCTCTGGATCTGAACTGGTGACTCCCACCCCTGCCAAGCCTTCCAGTGCCCTCCTTCCCCTTGCCTAGCTCTGTCAGTCACACATGATCTGGCTCTCATCTTTTTTCTTGCTCCAATGACATAGAGAAGAAAGCGGCAAAGAATGAGTCTTGGGGAGGTTAATATGATAAGAAAGAGATTCTAGTTTCTTGGGTCTCTAGTTGATCAAAGTAGCAATGAGTCTGGGATTGAGGCCTAGTAATTTGTGTCTAACAGGCTCACAGTTGCCTTTGGGGCTCTCTAATCTGACCTGACCCTACAGAGGCACATACTTACAGTGAACTATTCTATTTATCCTGTAAGGATAGAAGTTAGATTATAGAAAGCTGATAATAATGCAAATTATGTTATCCCATAGATATGTCTACTTGTCAACTTTCAGGTAATATAATGAAATACCTGAGGTAACACACTTATGAGCAGGATTTTTTGACTCACACTTTGGCTGGTTGTGGTAGCTGTGGATTGGTTGGCCTATTACTTTGGGACCTGTAGCAGGCTGCATGTCGTGGGACATGGCAGAGAAGAATTGCTCAGTTTATGGATAGGAAGGAAGAAGGGGACAAGAGTTCCACAGACTCCTTTGAGGACACACCCTAATTGTCCTAAGGATCTTTCACCAGATCCTACCTCTTAAAGTTCCACCAGTTCCCACTAGCACCACTTTGATGGTCAGTCATTAAGACAGGAGTCCTTGGGGGCCACTCAAGACCCAAACTACAGCTCTACAGAAGTGAATTGTGTTCAGTAGACACACACGTAGCTTTAAAAAAGATAAATCCCACTTCAGGTCATAGGAAACTAAGCCATTTTAAGTTCATTGGCAAATATCTCTCTCTCTCATGTTCATGTGTGCACAGTTTCATGGAGAAGTCAGAAGGCAACCTCAACTGTCATCTTCAGACATCATCCCTCTTGTTTTTGGATACAAGGACCTGTGCTGGCCTTCAGCTCATTGATACTGTTAGGCTGTCTGGCTAGCGAGTCTAGGGATCTGCCTGTATCCACTGCATCAGCTCTAGGATAACAAGCATGTACCACTGCATCCAGATGTTTACATGGATTCTGAGGAACTGAACACAGGTCCTCATGTTTGGCAGGCAAGCGTTTTAATGACTAAGCCATCTCTTTGGCAATATATATGTCTCTTTAAATTTGCCAGGTTTTAACAACTCTCTAGTTCACTCATTAATTAAATTCAACAAAATTTTAACAGAAATTTATTTTAAACTTCCATAGTTTTGTTGTCCCCCCTTTCCTTAAAGTTTCTTCATTTTTATTTGATGTGCATAGGTATTTTATCAGCATGTGTGTCCGTATATCATATGTGTACTTGGTCCCTGCAGAGGCCAGAGAGGACATCGGATCTCCTGGAACTGGAGTTATAGACAGCTGTGAACTGTCACGTGGGTCCTCTGGGAGCATAGCAAGTGCTCTTAGCTGTGGAGCCGTGGCCCAGCCTCTTGCCTCACTTTTTAAACTTTCTATTTGTTTTATCTTGTGTATGTGTGCCTGAGCACATGCTCATGAGGTCAGAGGGCAACTTATGGGAGTCATTTCTCTCCTTTCACCGTGTAGGTCCCAGGGATCAAACTCAGGTCATCAGGTTGGGCCTCAAGCACCTTTACATGCTGAGTCATTTCCCTTGCCCAGGTCTGCCTTTTTGAAAATTATACTTTAGCATAATTCTCAAAGGGCAGTATTGGGCCAGGCAAAGGCCAGCAAGAGCTTGTCAGAAATGGAGGGTCTCACCCAGACATGAATGAGCTATTGTAGGGCAAAGCCCAGCCATCTGTGTTGTGAGAAGCCTATAGCTTTTTCTGGAATGCACTCAACATGAAGATAAGTGACTTCACACACCAAACACTGTCAAGATGTTACTTTAGCCTTGATTCAGTTAAATAAAACATTGGAACCTAATGGTCATATGGTCTCCAACATAGCCTGCCAATGATGGGCAGGGACAGGCAGGCCATCCTTCTTTCTCATCTCCAGGGACTGACTAACAGTTTATCCTGTAGCTCATGCCTATGTCTCTCCCCACAGTTAAGTAAATAAAGGTCATATATGAACCTGACAAACAGAGTGTCAAAGTTTCTTTGAAGGGGTCACCTGCTATTTACGTACCTGTCATCCACCTGTTGGCACCTACTACTCTGACCCTGAGAGGCCAATCACCTCCCCCAAGCTTCATTATGAATTTCCCCACAGGGACCATGTGCCCAGGGAGAAGGGACACAGATGGTCTCGGGGCCCATTCCCACATACTGTGATTATTCCCTGCATCCTGCAATAATAGACTGTTATTTCACTGTGTGCAGATGTACAATCACAAGCCCATTGTGTGTTGGACTGGAGCACATATGCCACCCATTTGCCTGCCTGGGCACTCTGCCCTGTACCCAGGAAGCCCTCCCTGACTGCAGAACAAGCTGTATAATTACCAGATAGTGGGAAAGGAGCCACTAGAAACTGTGTCCCTTCCACGGCACAGCTACCTCCCACCCGATGGCCCACCACCAACCACCCCATCCTGCCAAGCCTGCTAGAACCAGCTGCTTCCCATAGGCATCCTGTGCCTTCCGTCATGAGAGACAATAAATGCCAGAGGGCAGCACACTGGGGAAGGGCATTCTGGGAAGCCAGCAAAGCACAATGAGTTTTAAAAAAATGCTTAGCTGGTCTGTATTCAAATTCTGTTTCTCTGCTACACCTAGCAAGGCTTGGAATTTGGGCTTGTGGCATGCTTCTTCTAATCCCCATACTCTCCAGTGTAGAAAGCAATGTGGGAAGGACCCCCTTCTGAGTGCAGTGAGAACTAGAGACCTCACCATAACAAAGCTGTCATCATAAAAGCGCTCCCAACGGGGCTGGGTGAGCATCGGTAGTTGGTGGCCATTGTTCATGATAAAGTGTATTCACTAAAAGGTCCTAGAAAGGGGAAGGACTTGGAGCACAGACTGATCCCACAGGGCCAGGGATTGAGGGAGTACAGAGAGGTCGTGATAATTTCAATTGTTGATTTCACGTAGCATAAGGCAGTGGGTCATGACCCCTTTGGAGTTGAACAACCCCTTCACAGGGGTTGCCTAAAACCATTGAAATGCAGATATTTACATTATGATTCATAACAGTAGCAAGCCTATAGTTATGAAGTAGCAATGAAAATAATTTATGGCTGGGGGTCACCACAACATGAAGAACTATATTAAATGTCCACAACATTAGGAAGGGTGAGGACCACTAGTGTAGAGTCATCTGGGATGAGAATCTCACTGAAGAATTGTCTAGACCACGTTGGTGCAAGGACAAGCCTGGGGGGGATTATCCTAATTACCTGAAAGACCTGTCCACTGTGGATGGCACCATTCCCTAGGCAGGAGATTCTGAACCGTATGCCTGGAGAATGAACACAAGCAATCAAATAAGTGAGCATGCACACATTCGGCACCCTCTGCTCCTGATTATGGATGCAGTACAGCCAGTTCCCTCAAGCTCCTGCCCCTGTGATGTCCCCCAGCGATGGACTGGAACTGTGAGCTAAAATAAACCATTTCCCTCCTAAGTAGCTTTCATACGGATATTTTACCATGCAATAGGAACTAAGCTAAAACAGAATTTGGTGCCCCAAGTGGGGTGGTTGTTGTTGTAATTAAACCTGACCATGTGGGAGGAATGTAGAAAAAATTGGAATCTTGTGCCAAGAAAAGCTAATGCATGCCTTGAGCAGAACTTAGGGATTCTGAGAACAAGGATTCTGCAGGGGACTGGGATGGGATCATTCATGTGATATTGTGGCCAAGAGTCTTGCTGCACTCTACCTGTGTCCTGAGAATGTGAGCTGGATGGTGATGAACTGATTTGTCTGGCAGAGGAGATTTCAAGGTGGGACAAAGTCTTAGTCACTTTCCACTGCTGTGACAAAATACTGTGACCAAGGGAACTTAGAAAAGAAAATGTTTAATTTGAGGCTTATGGTTTCAGAGGGTAAGAGTTCATGGTGAAGGCCTGGTGGCAAGAAAAACTGAGAGATTACACTTTAATTAGCAAGCAGGAAGGGGGGAAGAAAGAGGAGAGAGAGAGACACCAGATAATGGAATAAGTCTTTTGAAACTTCAAGGCATGCTCCCAGAGGCACACCTCCTCCAACAAGGCCACACCCACTAATCCTTTCCAAACAGTTCCACCAACTCAGGACCAAGTATTCAAACATGTGAGCCTGTGGGCATTCACATTCTGGCTGTCCTAAGGCTGGTGCTGAAGAGGCAGCTGATAGAGACCAGCATGACTGTGTAGAATCATCCTGTGCTACCCTGGAAGGATGGGCATAGTATCCATCCTCTGGGCAAAATCCTATACCTCAGAGAATGCTCCATCTTTTAAATATCCAAATTCACTTAAAAGAGAAAAAAATCTAAGCTAAAAGGGTTCACCGATTCTCAAAAGCAACTGCTTAGAGGAAAGTTCCCTGGAGTCAGAACACAGAAGCTGATCCAAGGATCCGGGCTACATCTCAAGCTGGCAGCAGAGTTGGCAATGGTAGGCATTGTCCATGTGGTACTGGTTTCATAGGCATAAAAGATGCAAGATTGAGTGGCTCACGACACGCAGCCAAGGCCAGATGATGTGTGGCATAACTGAAGTCTCTGTGCAGAGGGCCTGGGAAAACACTATGTGAAGCTCTGAAGGAGAAACCTAAGCTGCCATGGAGACCCCAGCCCTGGAGCCACCAGAGACAAAAGGCTGTCCTCTAAGGAGAGCTGTAGGTGTGGAGTGGAGCCTAGGCCTAAGAGAGAAGCTGTGTGTACTGTAGGTAGCAGGGCTAGGGGGGTAGGGTTGTGCAAGCCTTTGGAGCCCAGCCAGTTACATGACGAGCCCCAGACGATGAACATGAAGAGACTGAATTTGGTGTTTTCCCTGTTGACTCATTTCTCTTTGGTGTGATTATTCCTTGCTATGCCCTGGATCTTTCATTTTGAAATAAGAATGTGTTACTGTACATTGGGAGTGTGTAGTTTGCTTCATTGGGTTATGGGAACTCACAATTAAGAAACTTTTGGACTTGTAATGGATTGGAATTTTTAAAGACTAGGGACTTTTAAAGTTGGACTCTATTTTACATGATGAGATAAACGTAAGACTTTGGGAATAAAGGACAGAAAGTTGTGGGTTAACAGTGACATGTCTGGGTGTCAACTTGACAAGGGGTGGAGCTGTGGTGGTTAGCTTTGGTTGTCAGCTTGGCACAGTATAGAATCACCTGGAAAGAGAGTCTCAATTGCTTAGATCGAGTTGGCCTATGGGCATGTCTGTGGTGGATTATCTTAATTACCTTAATGGAAGTGGAAGCTCCCACCCACTATGGGAAGCACCATTCACTCAGCGGGGGATACTGAACTCTGTCCATGGAGAAGGTGAGCTGAGCACTGGCCTGCATGCATGCACTCATCGCTTTCTGGTCTTGATTACGGATGCGATGTGACCGATTCCCTCAAGCTCCTGCCATCGTGACTTCCCCACAGTGGCGGACTATAACCTGGAACTGTCGCTAACACAAACCCTTTTGGAGCTGGAAAGATGGCTCAGAAGTTAAGAACACCTGCTGCTCTTGCAGAGGATCTGGGCTTGGTTCTTGGCACTAACGGGACAGCTCGCAACTACCTGTGGCTCTAGATCCAGGGGATCTGACACCCACTTTTGGCCTCCACAGGCACTAGACATGCACATGGTGCACAGACATACATGCAGGCAAAACACATAAGATAAACAAAGCACATGCACATAAAATAAAAATGACTACTAAATTTAAATAATAACAAATAAATCAAACAAACCCTTTCTTTCCCAAGTTGCCTTTGTCAGCTATTTCCATCACAGCAAAAGAAATGAAAGGAAAGCAAATCTTGTAATCCCTGAGCAGCCCTGGCCCTAGGGCAGCTACAGGCCACCCTATCCCCTGGACTGGAGAGGTCTTTTCTCACCCACCCCCTGTTTCACACAGCTCGGTCACACCCGGACACAAACCTCCTTTGTCCATTGCTCCTGCCAAGCTCTCAAGGGTTCTAGAGCCAGCCTCTCTGCTGCTAAAGATCACCTTGGGAAAGAAGGGCAGACTGAGCCAGGAATAGAGCGGGACCCAGAGTCGCAGAATGTGTCCTTCCACTAACATCCATAGGTTTGTTTAGGGTACAGGTTTTGGTTAGTTTTTGTTTGCTTGCTTTTGTTATGTTTTATTTCTTCATGGTGGGGATGCACACACAGAGGTCAGAGAACAATTGTGAAGTTAATTCCCTCCCTCTGCCATGTGAACCCCAGGGGTCAAACTTAAGGAGTCAGGCTTGGCAGCAGGCGCCTCACCTGTAGAACCATCTTGCTGGTCTTCGTTTGTTTCTGAGACATGATCTCATGCCATGCAGGATGGCTCTGAATTTGCTATGCAGCTGAGAATGACCTTGAACTTCAAATCCTCCTGCCTCCAAGTACTGAAACAGGTGTGCACCACCATGCCTGGCTCCTTACCCTACCTGTCTACGCTGTCCGAAAGACATCTTACCACCTTGCCAAGCCTCGGTTCCCACCTGTGAATTGAGAGCTGGATAGGAGCTTTTGTAAGGTACTTCCAGCAATGACATCACTCATTCTATCAATAGTCATTGCTTTGCTCCTATGTAGACCTGTTGAATGACAGGCAGACAAGACCTGATCCATTTTTAAGTCTGTCCCTTGATGTTATCTAAAGGCATAGATCTCCTTTTATTGTAGGGGGTGGTTCTCAGAGGACAGCAGGGAGTAGATCCTTTGTAGTGGAACACGATGTGCCCTGCTTCCTCTCGGTCCCTGGAGACCAGGCTGTGTTGCCCAGGAAGTACCTGCACAGGAGCTCAGATTGCAAAGATACATGGTGACAGAGACAGTCCACCATCTCACAAGCCTCCAAGCCAAAGGTAGATATTGCATCCATCAAGCATGCACCATAACTATGGGGTGCCTAGAGCAAAAGCCACTCTTCAAAAAGCGACACACCCCACCCCTTCTTCTGGAGATTTTGTTTGGATAGCAAAGGAGATCATGTCATAAGCACTTTGAACAAAAGTAAGGAGTTACCTGTGTCTCTTATAGATGTTGTTCTCAGGGCACAAGTCATAAGCACTTTGAACAAAAGTAAGGAGTTACCTGTGTCTCTTATAGATGTTGTTCTCAGGGCACAAGTTTGGAAGAGTCCTGGGAGGGTTAGACAAGAAGTCGGGATCTGGTTCCAATTCACAAACTGTGCAACAATAGGCAAGACACTTGTCCTCTCTGGGCTTTTGCCAGAGACTGAGACACATCCCTTTCCAGGTTCTCCATTGCCTGGTATTTTTGCATCTCCCTTGCTGGATGCATATCTCCTCCTACTTCTACCGGCACAAGCCAGCCAATCCCCAAAGTAGATCCTGCAGGTCTGTTACCCTTTCTTCCTTTCCAGCCTTCCACATTCCTGGGAAGTTATGTAGAATATGCACTCTCACAATTGACTGCACTACTCTCTGGCAGAGGACTTCATGGCAATCGCGTCTAGCCTTCTCCTCCATTAGCAGACCATACGGTCTGTTGGGACAAAGACCACATCCCTTTGGTTCACATTGTATCCATAGCGACAGCGACCAGTGTAGATGCTCCTTGATCCTTACACCATTTGAAGGTTTCAGTGAGTAACCTACATCTATTTAGTATGTATTATAAAAACCACAAATCTATTTCGTTTTAGGAAACTGGCTGTGCTAATTATCTGATGCTATGTCACAAATTACAGCTCAAATTTACCTGCTTTAAAAAAATCACTTGTTATTTCTATTTCCGTAGAAGAAAAATTCGGACAGGGTGCATGCGGTTGGCTTGCCTCTGCTCCACGTCTGAGACCTTGGGTGGAAGACCCAAAGGCCAGGGGCTGAATCTTCTGAGGACTCAGTTTACCACCTGTATTGATTGTCTCCGTTGGCTGCGATCTACAGGGAGCTGTCACCCAGAAAGCCCTCATGTGACATCTGGATTACTTATGCTTCCTCACAACATGGCAGCTGATGTCTTTGGAAGACAGCATCTCATTTCTGTGACCCTGCCGTGAAGGGTCTCAGCGCATCCACGTCCTCTTATTCTATTCTTTAGAGTCCTTGAGCTTAGCACACATTCAGAGGAAGGGGAATCAGACTCCAATATTCACAAAGAGAGGGCAGAGAACTTGTAAACATCCTGTAAGTTCACCGTGAGCACTGGGTAAACACGAGACAGGCATTATTAGGCGGAGAGGCAGTGTTGCAAGGAGGCCTTCTGCTCTCAGTCTGGTTCTGCGGCTTGTTCCTGTTTGGGCTTGGGGAACTTGCACTCTGAGAGTCAGGCTTCCCCATTTACACAGCAAGAAGGAAGCAGCTGTTGATCTCTGGTGCCATTTGCATGCCGGACTTTCCTTGAGAGTGAGTTTAGGAAGAACCTGGCTTTCTGGAAACATTCCTAGCACTGACTATACCTGGTTCTTGACACTGGAGGTGACAAAAGGTTGTGACTGAAGCTCAGAAAGATCCGACACCAGGAAGAACTTTAAGGACCCCATGGAAAATCATTAAGGGCCTGGGGACTCTCAGGTCTCTCTACTCTTGATGTGGGTACGCACCTTTAACCCCAGCACTTCAGAGGAAGAGACAGGCAGATCTCTGTAAGTCTGGGGCCAACTGCTTATCAAGTTCCAGATCAGTCGGTGCTACATAATGAGATCTCACATAAATAAATAAATAGCTTAACATGATTGAATAAGTCAGTAAGCAGCATTCCTCAAGGCTTTTGCCTTGAATTCCATCCCTCAGTGATGGACTGTGACCTGGAAGTATAGACCAAAATAAATCCCTTCCACCCAAAGTTGCTTTTGGTCAGTGTCTTATCATAGTAACAGCGATGACATTAGGTTGGAGAGGATACCTTCAGCCACCTACACACACACACACACACACACACACACACACACACACACAGCCCCACCCCCCACAGGTTCTGCTACCTCCGAATAGCACTATCTGGGGATACATTGGTCTCTGGGAGACCTTCAATATCCAAACTACGTCTGTGAGGAACATTTCTCCCAGATGACGGCTATTCATACCAACTACTGGCAGGGGAAAGTCTTACACCGCTCAGCTGTAGACGTCTGGTAAAGTTCTTAGTTTGGGAGTTACACACAGATCCGTGCTACAGGGAAAGGAGAGGGTGTGTTGGGTCTACAGCATCCACATGCTACACACAACCCTCAACCGTGCTTATCTGGGCAGGTCAACTCTCCCCAAACACTGCCTCCCACCCTGTGTTGCTGTCTTGGTCCCATGACTGGGAAAGCTCTTGTCTCCAGCCAGGTGCCAGGGACTGGGACATCCAAAGCCAGAACTAGGGGCACACTCCCGGGATCCCTTGCAAGTAACCGAAATAAGCAGAGCAACTCTCAACCCTTACAAATCCTCCCTTGAGGAGCATTGTCAGAAGAGCAGAGTTCATCCAGTGTGACAGATGGGGGAACTGAAGTCTGCAAAGAGAAGAGATTTACAAAACGTCCCAGAGGAAAATGGGCATGAACACCGTCTAGAACTCCCGTCTTCCAGGTCAGCATTTTTGATTCTATAGCTGAGGGCCGCCCCTCCTCTGTGTCTGTCCTTCAGGAAATTCCTGACCGCCCGCCACAATTCCTTCCGCGCTAGGAATCCCCCAGGAGTTTGCGCTCTGTGTGGCGGGGTGTAAACTTCCTCCGCAGCTCTGCACCCACTTCTCAACGCCCTAAGAGAGAGGTGAGAAGGAGGGAACGTCCAGGACACTCC
>LOJH01034697.1:2946-13066 GCA_001685095.1 Ellobius talpinus
ACCACATGGTGGCTCACAGCCATCTGTAATGAGAACTGGTGCCCTCTTCTGGCCAGCAGGCAGACATGGAAGGAGTGTTGTATACATAATAAATAAATAAATAAATCTTAAAAAAAATAAAAGAATGTGACTGGAATTCCATTGTACCATCATGGAACACTTGTTAAACAGGTGAAGAAGTTCCCATCAGTATAACATCCATTATACTTTCTTTTGCATTGCTACAACAAAATGCATGATGCTGGGCAGTGATTGTGCACAGAGAAAAGAGGTTTATTTAGTCCACGGTTCTGGTGACTTGACAGTTCTAGCAGTGCAGTGGCAGGTGACAGACTGTGTCACAGCACAACAGGAAAGTAAGAAGGAAGTAAGAAAGAGCTATAAGTGGAAACTGCTCTTAAAGAAACAGTCTAGTCATACAAGATGCAACCCATTCTCTCCAGAGAGACAGTAATGCATTAAGCCCAGATAACCTCCAATGACCTTCCACTAGGCTCCTCCTCTTAAAGGTTCTACCACCTCAACATTGTCATACTGGAAACGAAATTTCCCCATATAGGAACCTTTAAGGCAGTGGTTCTCAATCTGTGGGTCGTGACCCTTTGGGGGGTCCAATGACGGGTTGCTTAAGACCATCGGAAGTCACAGATATTTACGTTATGACTCATGACAGTAGTAAAATTACAGTAATAAAGTAACAATGAAAATAATTTTATGGTTGGGAGTCACTACAACGTGAGGAACTGTATTAAAGGGTTGCAGCGTTAGGAAGGTTGAGAACCACTGCTTTAGGAGATAAATCGGATGCAAATAATCACAATACAAACAATCAAAGTCTAGATTTTATTTATATTTTATTCTGGAAAATAGGGTACATCAAGTTCTTCTGTTTCCTGGTCTTCTCTACCTTGTGATGGTTTTTCAGGCTTTCTTTAATTTTCCTAACCTCAGAAGACATTTTAAAGAGAGTCCCCAGATGTAGGTTTTCCTCATATCAGTCCTAGCTCATGGCCTGGGGAAGAAAACAGCAATGAGGTGAAGTACCATCTCTAATACGTCCTGAAGGGTACCCTTGATAGCACAGTCCCTTTGGCTATCCATGTGAACCTTGTTTTCTTTACTCAGGCAGGGTCTGCCAGGGCTCTACTGTCAAGCTATTCTGTCTCCCTTTGGCAATGAGTCATAAAGTCTAATTCACATCTCAGGAATAAACTTATTTTAAAAGAAAACTTCATGAGACTGCAGCAAGTAGCAAACTGATCTTGCTATAAATAGAGGACAAAAGTAAAAATGGATAGAGGAGCACAAAAGAATGCAATTAAAATCTCTTACAACACTTTCCCAGGATGCACAAAGTCCTAGGTTCCATCTTTGGCATAACAAACAACAACAAAAGGTTGGAGAGGTGGCTCAGTAGTTAAGAACACTCACTGTGGGCTGGTGAGAAGACTCAGGTTCCATGTCTAGTGTCCACATGGTGGCTCACAAGTCTCCATAAACTCCATTTCCAGGGGATCCAATGCCCTCCACTGACCTCCAAGGGCACTGAATGGATGTGGTTCACAAACGTATATTCAGGCAAAATAAAATGAAAACCACCATCACTACCACCACCACTACCAACTATACAGATGCCCATTCATATTCTCTAATCCTAAATCGCAAGTTACTCTCAAACTTAAGAGGCTAAAACAACAGGATCATATCTATGTTCATGTGCTTGCAGTGTAAGAAGTCCTTTGCTAGGACTGTGGCTCTCTGCTCTACTCAGCATGTAATGACAGAGCTGAAGGGTCCCCTTCCAGGACTGACTGCTCACGTGGCTGGAGGGGTTCAGTGTGGGTTGGCAGCTGGTGCTCAGCAGAATGTTAGGTTTGGCTCCTTTCCACGTGAGTCTCTCAGTGTAGGCTGGGCTCCCTTACCGTATGGCCACTAGGTCCCAAGGGTGAACTCGCTGAGACCAAGCCAAATGGAACATATTCAGACGTCTTTGCGCTCTGGCGTCAGAAGTCACACACTACCTCTTCCATGAACTTATTAGTTGGGGCAGCCATAAAAGCTCACCCAGTGTCAAAAAGGAGGGGCTATGGGCTCCAGTTCTTGATAGAGGAGTGTCAAGGGTTCTCAGTGGGCATGTTTATTGGGAAACATAGAGTTTCCCAATATTGTAGCCTGCAGAAGATTCTGAACTTGAGGGTCACTCCGTTTATGTTAAAAAAAGAACAAAAAAGTGTGTTGAGAAAGTCTACAAAATCTACAAGCACTGATGAAAGATTTTCTTATCCAAAGGAAGTGAATGACTAGGTGTGTGGTGCGTGCTTATCTTAGCACTTGGGAGGAAGAGGCAGGAGGAATCGATGGCAGGAGGTTAGCCTGGGCCACACAGTGAGGCACCACTAGTTCTCCATCTCCAAATTAATTAATTAATTAACAAGAAAGGGACATTCCCCCCCAACTTAATTCTGGTCTGTGGAACCACCTTAAATTGAATTTCCTTGACACACCAAGCCTTTTGATGGTTCCTGTGTCATTTACACAGTGATGCTGTCCTCTTGTAGACCAGGCCGGTCTCGAACTCACAGAGTTCGGCCTGCCTCTGCCTCCCGAGTGCTGGGATTAAAGACGTGCGCCACCACTGCCCAGCTGTTGCTGTCCTCTTGGGGTTCCCTTTATCCTTCCCGTGCTTACCAAGTGGTTTCAGTCTTCTACTCCCAGCTTTGTTCTCCGATGCAAGAACAACATCTTGCTTAGGCTCGACTTCACTCTCTTGCATCACCACCTTTCTGGGTTGTTTGGCTCCCAAGTTCCTCCTCTACATTTACTCTCAAAGCACATCAGCCACATGTTATTCACAACTGTGAGCTTCTGCCCATTTGGCTTCTGCTTCTCAGGTTCCAGCTGCATACCACCTTTCCAGGCTGGCAGACTCCTATACATCCTTCAAAACTCAGATAGACAGTTTCTTCTCTTTTATTATTTATTATGAAATATTATTAAAATTGAACACTACTTTATGAATGAGTGTGGGTTATCTTCCTCATCTTAGTCTGGCTCAGCTGCTCTAGACAATGTGAAACAACACACATTTATTCCTGAGAACTCTGGATTCTGGGAATTCCAAGGTCAGAGCGTTAGTAGACTCTCCACCTGCTAAGGGCCGGTTCTTAGGTTCACAGAGGTTATCTTCCCATGGCAGAAGGAGTGAAGGGTCTCTCCTGGAAATCTCCCATGATCCAATCTTTTCCCAAAGATCCCACCTCCTAATGCCATCACATTGGGAATTATGGTTTCAAATATGGGCTGGCAAGATGTCTCAGGTAAAGGTGCTCGCCACCAAGGTGCTCAGCCTGATGACCTGAGTTCAATTCCTCAGACCCACAAGGTGCAAGGAAAGAACCTACTTCTACAAGTTGTCCTTTGACTTCCACATGTGTGTTGTGGCGTCATGATAACACCAATAAAGATGTAATAAAAACCGCAGATCATGAATTTTGGAGGTGCAAACACATTTAGACCACAGCACCTCCCTAATGAATCAATACTCTCCTGTATGCTTCAGGATTTCATTTTTTAATGTCTGTGATTGTATCCAGATGCCGAAACATCCTGGTGTAATTTGTTAGCCAGTATGCCCATTTAAAAGGACTAAATTAAAACATATTTGTCGTGGACTTGTTTTCTGTAATCAGACGTTGAGCTGAGAATTCTTAATGCAAGTGATTAGCTAAGGAAGAGCTCTCAGAGGAAACTACTAAGAGGCCCTATTAACTTTCCAGTGCTGTTGCGAATTACCTGAAATAAACAATATAAAAGGTGAAAAGTTTATTTGGGCTTACAGTTTAGGAGGTTTCAGTCCATGACTGTTGGCCCTTATAGCGAAACACATGAAGATAGGGAATGCATGGTGTAGCAAAACTGCACCGCTCACCTGTGGTAACTAGAAGAGGGGGTGGGATGTGGAGACTCTGGCATCCCACAGATTCCTTCAGTAGCAAGCACTAAATTATAGAAACACTCCCACTTGGCCCTGCCTCTTCAAGGCTCAACCTTTTACCAATAGTGCCAAGCTGAGGGCCAACCCCTAACACAGGGTCGGTCCTTCTGTGGAGGTCTTTCCAGAGCCAAGCTCTAACAACGTGTAAAGGAGCAGGAGAAGGCCAAGAAAAAAGTCAAGTGAAGTTGGGTGTGATATTTTGAATGAAAATGACTCCTATAGACTCATAAAAAGGGAGTAGCATTATTGGGAGGTGCGGCTTTGATGGAGTAGGTATGGCCTTGTTGGAGGAAGTGTGTCACTGGGGGGTTGGCTTTGGGGTTTCAGAAGCCCAGGTCAGGCCCCATGTCTCTCTCTCTTACTGCTGCCTGATGTAGAACTCTCAGCTACTGCTCTAGCACCACGTCTGCCTGCATTCTGTCATGCTTTTCGCACCATGATGATAATGGACTAAACTTCTAAACAGTAACCCACCACCTCAATTAAATGTTTTCCTTTATAAGAGTTGCTATGGTCATGGTGTCTCTTCACATCCATACAAACCATAGGTAAGACAAATGGGATTAGAACAAGGTCCTGGAAAGAGTCCCTCTATCCTAACCATGAAGAGAGCTCTGAAATATGTGCCATCCCTCTGAACTCGTCTCAACTGGAGGTAATGTAGATGGCTTCACACCCCTGCACCCAACATTCATTGGCTGGGTATCCCCAGAAGACAAGTATCTTTTGGCTCCCTGTGCACGCCTTCCCTAGCTTGGCAGCAGCCAACAGGCAGCACTCTAAGAGACAGATATGTTTGCCTATCAGAAGGAAGCCAAGCATGCAGGAGCTGGAGTCTAGAGATGAAGAAAAGTCAGAAGGCTCCCAGAGGATGACAGGGACAATAGCCATCTCAGCGGCAATGTGAGGCTCGGGACACGACTTGGAACAAGAAGCCCATGAACTGAGGATAGCAGGGAGAACTCCAATGGAGGAAGCTGTTCAACTCTGTGCTGGGGCCTTGGGTCAGTAGAGGTGGCACATCAACAACAACAACATTAATATAATAATAATAATAATTCTTTGTAAAATTTCACTAATGAAATGAAAAATCTGGGACATTTTCCAGAAAAAAATGAAAGGACTAAAATTAACCTAAAAGGAGAAGGAAAATTTAGATATGGAGATATTAATGGCTAAAAATTTAGAAAACATTTCAAAGAATTGTCAGGTTGATCAAATAAATTGTGCAAATTCTCAGAGTCTTTGAAGACATGTCATTTAAATAATTTAGAGGCAAAGAAAATAGGAATTCTTCACAGTTGGTTAAAAAAACTGGCAAATCTGAATAAAACTTGACAAGGACAGTAGACAGACAACCAGCCCTCCATAGATACTCACAGACATGAGAAAAGCCCCCCTCACTTGTGTGTGTGTGTGTGTGTGTACACATTTTGCCAACTGATCTGTGCCAATATCTCCAGCCTACACTGGCTTTCTATATGAACTAAAATTATGATAAAAAGATAAAGTAATGTATTTAATATTATCAATAAGGCACCCTACATGAGATGTAGTAGACGTTTGTCAGTTTTGTTTTTCCAGCACTGAGTAATCTTCCTTTGCGGGGACTGGAGGCGGGATGCAGTTTCTCACTCTTATGGTGACTGGAGGGAGGTGAAGCTCCCTTCTCTAAGTACCAGCTGCTAGGGACCAGACCTAAGCACTACTGTCCAAACAGATGTCTCCCTTGGGCTATCATGATGAGGCTGTGGCAGGAAGAGTCCAAAGACAATGACAGATTATTCAAGGGTATTTATGGTGGCAGCAGAGTCCAGCAGTGTGACTTCACTCTAACGACAGTACTGGTCTTGGGGGTATCAACTTTATTGTCCAACAATGACACCTTAAGCAGCATTTTCTAGAGCTGGGTCCTACCTGTGTTTTCTTCTTTGGATTTGCAAACCTATTCTCAAGCCTTTCTGACACTCTTCCAGTGAAATCCCAAGCCCACATTAGCAAAAGCAACTTAAACTGTTCCTGTGTTAGTTGCTTTTCTCATTGCTGATGAGGCCCAGGGATTGTGGGATACAGTTTGTCATTGCAGGGAGGCATGGTGCCTGGGCTGCGGCTCCAAATGTTGCATGGGGGAACTTGTGGCTTGGCTTCTTCTTGTTTTGGCAGATCAAGAGTGGAAAATTAGATCAGAAATGAGGCTGACCTGTAACTGCCATGGTGGGCCCCCAGAGCCCTACTTCATCAGCTAGGCTTCCTGTCCATAAGGTTCTGTAACTTACCAAAGCAATGTCACCAGCTGGGAACCAAGTATTAGAAGACACACATGAGCCCGTGGGGGACATCGCACGCTATGGTAGTTACTGTTTGTGCCCTCTGATGGGTAGATAAGGTCTAAGTGGAAAAGAGTGCAAGCTCATTTTTGCAGGCACACAGAAGGTGTTTGATGAAGTTCAAGACCATTTCTGATAATGACCCTTTCTGAGTAGGAATAAATGGATACCATTTTAATGCAATAAATAATATATATCTCAAGCCCAAGAACAGCCCGAGCTTAATGGTGAGGTACTGTGAGCATAGCCATTAATGATAGAAACAATGAACGCTTTTCTACTTTTTTTATTGTTACAAACAGAATTCTGGAAAGACAATTAGACAAGAGGAAGATACAAATGGGATTTAAGAAAAGGCTAGATTATTATCTCATGCATTAGTATGAATTCCTGAAAAACTCAAGAGTCAACTGAAAATTACGAAAAAGAACTCAGGTTCACTGAAGGTAACTGTTTAAATGTTGACAAAATAGCACAAAAATGTCCAGTGTATAATAGCAACAAATAGGAACATATTCACATTGTGTGGAACCTATTGGGAGGCTAGTCTCTGGGAGAAAAGCCCCTTTAATAACTTTCTAAAAAATTTTTACTAGTTGTTTTGGAAGTGCTGGGGCTGGCACTCGGGGCTGGGCTGAGGAGATTGCTCAGGAGGCAAAGCACTTGCTGTGCACGTTTGAAGATCAGAATTAAGGTCTTCAGAGCCCACATAAATGCTGAGCAGGCATGCCAGCCTATTTCTAAATCTGATGCAAGGAAGGAGAGATGGGGAATCTCAGGAGCAAGTTGATCGTTAGACTAGTCATGTCATGTAGTGATACTACCTCAGTGAACAGGGTGGAGAGTGACTGAAGAGAACATTCAACATCAGTCTCCACATGCACGAGCATGTGCAATTGCACACACGTGTGTCCAAGTACATGCAAAAATGTACAAGGCATGCACATCATATATATGTTTGTACATACACACACACACATATATATATATATATATATAGCAAAATATTAAGGAAAAGAAAAAGAAGCTTAGAGCATTGCACATCCTGGGCAATTGCTCCACCATTAAGCCGCATCCTCCTCTTCCTTCTGAATGGTTTTAAAAAGACAAACTTCTTAAAGTTAAAAACTGCATGATGTGACTTCTTCCTAAATTAATCTATGTAACTTAGGCCCCAAAGGATTACATTTATTTGAGAGGCTAAGCAAATTGCAAATACTAGGGGAAGATGACCTAGCAAATATTTCAATATATTCTAAATGTATATTACTCTGGAATATAGAGTTGATAGAATATAACATTTCCCCTGATACTCCAAATGCAAACAGAGCTGAAGTGAAATGGAAGGTGAGTTTTGAAGCAATGGTGAGAGTTACGTTGTTTTCTTTTAAATGGTGCCAAGCTATGTGAGATAGAGGAAAAGTCAGGTTTTGTCTTAGAATTTTTTTTCTTTTTTTCTTTTAATTTTATTATTATTATTATTAAATATTTCTACCTCCTCCCCTCCTCCCAATTCCCTCCCCCTCCCTTTTTCTGTTGTTTTAACAGAACAGTTGAGTCTGGGTAAATTACAAAGAAAAGAGATTTATTTTGTTTGTTTTGAAACAGGATCCATCTCAGTCTGCCCTTGAACTTACTGTGTAGTGTAAGATGATCTTGAACTTTTGATCCTATTGTGGCCACCTCCCCAGTTTTGGGATTACAGGTGTGTACTGTGTCACATCCCTGCTTTAGGGGCACTGGGGATGGAACCCAGGTCTTCATGGCCTAAGACAAAGTCTTGAGGCTCTGCTGGAGCCTGGAAAGTCTGAGACACATTGTTAGTCTCTAGCAGGGCTCTTCTGTTGCTTCAACTTGGTACAGAAAGCAGAAGAGAAAGTGGGTTGTGGAAGAGAAATCCAGGGAAGCTGGAGAGTCTGAACTTGTTTTATAACAACCTGCTGTCATGGTAACTAATTCAGAGTTAAGAGCAAGCAGGAACTCACCTGAGAAAGTCCTCAATCCCTGTGTGGGCGCCATGCCTAGGATCCAGGCCCTTCCCATTGGGTCCTGCTTCCCAACAAAGCCTTGCTGAAACCTAACTTCAACATGAGTTTTGGAAAGTCATAAGTAATTTAAATCGTAGTAGATCCCCATCTCATTTTACACACACACACACACACACACACACTCACACTCACACAGCGAGAGAGAGAAAGAGAGGCACACAGGCACACATGTACACAAATTTCAGAAATTTTAACATTAAAGTGAAGGGGAATGCCTCATAAGAAAACTAAATGAAGTACAGATTACTATCCCTGTGATCTTGGGGAAGGGGAAAGCTGTTTGTCTAAGCATGATAAAAAATCATCTTTATAGAAGAGATGGACCCATTTGAATACACAAAATATTAAATTATTATATGTGGTATGGAAACACTATAAACATGGTTGTAAGGTAGCTAAATGATACAGCATAGACAAAGAATGAAGCAATTCTAAGCAGGTGACAAAGGTCTGTAATTCCAGTACTCAGGTAGTTGAGACAGGAGGATCACCATGAAGTCCAGGCTACCCTAGGCTAAAGTATGAAATGCTGTCTCAAAACACTGAAGTATCAATAACGACAATTCATATGCAAATTGCTGCTGTCAGCCAACACTTACCAAAGGTAAGAAAGCTACAAATGCATGTAGGTAACTCACAGCAATATAAATGTAAGAACTGCTAATTAAAAGGTACTGCCGGTCATTTTCTTGATTACAGACAAAAGAAACTGACACCAGTTGGTTTCAGCAATAAAGGAATTTATAGGAAGCCTATCAGGTTATCTCACAGTGAAAACAGAGCTGGAGAAACAGGCTTGGGCAGAAACTCAGGGAGGCAGACACCCCTAAGAACTTGTCACTAACGTAGCCAGCAGGACACTGGCTGCAGGGATGCCTGGCCTTATCCCTCACTGATGCCACACTGCTGAACACATACCTGTGGGGTTTAGTGATCTGAAGCATTATCTCCAGCTAACCCTGTTTCTTTCCATACTTTCAGAGTCAAAGTCCAGAGATGCACATCTGATTGGTCTTTATTAGGTCACCTTCCTGGTTCTAGCTAGTAGGGTAGTAGGGCAGGAAGAACATGGTCTCCCCAAACCCTGCTCTCTTTCCACAGTGGAAGCTTGAGTTCTCTCCCCTAATTTTGTGTCCCTTCCAAACTGGAAGTCGGTTTGAATGTTGAAGAGCTAAAAGCCCAGCTTGTATCCAACCTCATTTGTACAAATAAAAGCACATTAATATGCCAGCTAAGATCATCACACTTCTTTTCATTAGCCAGGCGGTGGTGGCGCACGCCTTTAATCCCAGCACTCGGGAGGCAGAGGCAGGAGGATCTCTGTGAGTTCGAGGCCAGCTTGGTCTACAAAAGCTCATTCCAAAGCAACACAGAGAAACCCTGTCTCAAAAAAACAAAACAAACAAAAAAATTGCTGCCTACCTGGCTACTTAGCAGAGAATGTGACATTTTAATACATTACCAAATATGTGAATATCAACACAAATGTGAAGATAGGCATTAATCCTTTTCAGAGATGAAAATCTGATTCTCAAAGAAACAGAGGTTCTCCCAAATCTCTCCAGTGTTAAATAGTGCTAACTTGCTCAAACCCTGCCTTCTGGCTCCCCAGAATGGTGATGCCGTCTGGGTTCTTTCTTATTAAAGTTGCCAGTGTGATAAAGATAATAAAACTGGGGCTGGAGAGATGGCTCAGAGGTTAAAAGCAATGCCTGCTCTTCCAAAGGTCCTGAGTTCAATTCCCAGCAACC
>LOJH01034698.1:0-15240 GCA_001685095.1 Ellobius talpinus
AGGTATCTTGACTTCAGAATTTGAGGCTAAGGCTATGTTACTTTGGAAAAGAGGCTCTGCTTTTGTTTCCACAGAAAAAAATGAGAACCTGTGGATTTCTTCCATGCTAATGTGGTTTGATGGAAAAAGACCCTTTGAAAGTTCTCCATGAACCCTGAAAATACTTCCTCCAACAAAAAGACATCAGGAAGAAGTTTTGGAGAAAACAACACCCAAATTCCCAAAATGATTGTTTATTAATCTTTGTTCAGAAGGTTAGTTATAAATTATTGATAATGGTCAGAAAAAAGCTAAACAAAGGAAAATAGATTCAAAGTTCTTGTTTTAAAGAGGAAAAAAGACAGGCAATATAGATATTATAGGTTAAAGGGTAGATTATTGAATCTAATCTGAAAAGGAAAAAGGGAGGATATATGTATGGTAAGATAAAAAGGTAGCTTATTCAATCTACTTTTAGAAACCAACTACTAGTTTTAAATATTTTATATTAGATTGGAGTTTTGTATATTAAATACAAATTTTGTATATTGAACTTAATTTTGTTAAACCATACTGTACATACATTTCTACTATAAAACTCATTTTAAAATGTAATGCTAATTTCTAGTCCTTGAAAGTTATTATTAACAACTGTTTAGGTTAATAAGAAAATACAGGTTAGTATTTAGTCACCTATTATAGTCAAACTTGTAGTCACATTATGTATGTTTTTAAGGTCAAATAAAGGTATAATTTAGATAGACAGGCCATCTTCAAACACTTAAAGATCTACATAATATGGCACTTAAGATGTTTTAATAACAGAGGCTCTTTTTTATGAAAATGAGGCATGTATGCTCCTGGCAGCACCAATCTACTTCAGAAAAGATAATGGGCATCAAAGAAACTCCACATGGAGTTTGCTTTCTTTGTGGCAAATGTAAACCTGTAGGCAAGAAAATGCCCTTCCCTCAACTACAGACATTATGCTGTTCTAATTGGACAATCAGGACACAGAAGAAAGTGACTGTCAAACATTTTCAAGATAAGGATGGACAGACTTTCAGAAAATCCTGCTTCACAGAAAAGTCTGTCAGTTATGGTAGGCCTGTAGGTCAAATATGGATGCCCCAACACTGCAGAGGAACCTTGAGTGACTGTCCAGGCAGACAACTGTTTCTGTCATTTCTCACATTTTTTGGGAATTCTTTTGCCTGCACTTCCTGCTTACTCAGTTAATATTATTTCCTCCTTGGGACTCTGAGGGAGCTGAAGACTAGTTATAGTTGTCCTTGTTTACCAGTTATGAAAGCATGTTATGATACAAAGTAAATTATGTGCAAGATTTTGAATTCACCTGGAAAAGATAGAGATGGAGTATTTTCTCTGAATTTGTCAATGCAAATGGACTAGACATTGTTGATGTAGTTATTGTCTGTATATATTATACATAGTTATTATACTTACTGTATAAGACTTTTCTTAGTTATAGCCATCATTTTATTTTAGACAAAAAGGGAAAATACAGTGATATTTTATTCATAGTTTAATAAATAAAGCTTGCCAAAAGATCAGAAGGGCAAAGATAACCTTCTAGAGGTCAGGCAGTGGTGGCACACAACTTTAATCCCAGGAAATGGGAGGCAGAGACAAATGGATATCAGTGAGTTCAAGGTTACCCTGGGCTACAGAAGATTAATGCAGAAACAAATCCAGGTGTTGGTACCTCACACTTTAATCCAAGTACTGGGGAGTCAAACACCTTTAATCCCAGCCCTAGAGGGAATATAAAATTGGAAGAGAGAGAGGCTCTCTCTGCTTAGTCTGCTTAGGGTGCTTAGTCTACAGTCACCCAGTTTTGCTAGAGGTGAGACTTCTCTATTGGCTTGGCAGTTTTTCTTTTCTGGTTTTCAGGTTGAACCTCAATATGGGTCTCTATTTTCTTATTTGTACTACAGGAACCTATTTGGGGCTTTAATCTGTTCAACAGATTAAAATGAAGCAGAGAAAAACTATAATATAAAATATAGATAATATGCCCCATGTAAAGTGGAAACAGAGAAAAAAAGATCTGCATTACAGAACCTCTTATTTAATAGTTCTCTGACAATGAATAAAAGAACCTCAGCCTTTCATCTCAATTAAAGAAGCAAAAAAGGTCTGGAGAGAAGGCTCAGTCGATTAAGTACCTGCCACATAAAGTGTCTCATCTGTAACACTTGAGGAGTGGGCACAGCAGCACATGTCTGTAATTTCCATCCTGACCTTGGAAGAGATGGGCACTTAACCAAACTTTTCTGCCAAACAACCTAACTGAATCAATGAGTTCCAGTTTTGATGAAAAATTCTGTTTCAAGAAAATCAGGAAGAGACCTGTCATAGGGTTTCTATTGCTGCAACAAAACACCCTGACCAAAAAGCAAGGATTTATTTGGTTTACACTTCCAGATCATAGGCCTTCATTGGAGGAAATTGGGACAGGAATTTAAACATAGCAGGAACCTGGAGTCAGGAGCTGAAGCAAAAGCCATAATGTTGTTTACTAACTTGCTCTCTATAGCTTGTTCAGCCTGCTTTCTTATAGAATTCAGGAACACCATCCCAGGGATGGTACCACACACAGTGGTTATGATGGTGGTCAAATATGTCTCTCATATCAGATCCCTTGCTTTTGCTCTCACCCTACTCTCTAGTGTTGTAAAACACCATAAGTTTTAGCTTTAATTTAAGATTTTCAGCCTAATAATTACAGGAAGTAACAAGTGATAGAGTCTTCAGGAAAAAACAGAATAATCCACTGAGCTCTTTGAGAAGTTACTAACTTACAAGTGAGGGAGACTTTTATCTCTAATACCTTGTTAGTGCCTTATGACAATATACTGCATTTTCATGGCACTTTTAAACTTTTTGAAGACTTCTCTTGATTTATGTGTATGTGTCTCTGTGTGGGAATATGTCTATTAATGTTCAAAAGAGGGTTTCAGATTTCTACAGGGAGTTCTGAGTTGCCTGATGTGGGGTGCTGGGAAGTGAAACTGCAAAACCAGCAAGTGCTCTTAACTGCTGACCCATCTCTTTAGACCATCTAAAAATTTTGAGACAGGGACTCAAGTAGCCCAGGCCATTCTCAAAATGCAGCCAAGAAAAACCTTGAACTCTCAATCCTACTTATCTGAAGGAGCTTCTGAGCAAATTCCCCAATGATCCCGCTACAAAGAAACCTCCAAAGATTTGTAAAAGGAACCCTTTGACTCTTCCCTCAACTGGAAATACCCAGGGCCAACCACTGATTGAAGGTATTTTGTCAACACTCCCAGAAGCTTTCTCCCTTCAGATGAGGGACTTTGGATAAGTTGGTTCTGTGTGACATTGGAATTGTTTGAAATGGAAAGTTTGGGAGCAGAAGAGTGATGAGAGATATGTGCATCAGTCTGGGTGGAGTCAGTTGGAGGGGAAAGGCCAGTTAGAGAAGGTTTTCTTCTCATGTCTCTAGGCAATTTTTTATCATCTTCATTCATTTAAAAGAAAATATTTTTTTCTTTTTTGGTCTTTTTTTGAGACAGGATCTCACTATGTTTTCTGCCTGTCCTGGAACTCAATATGTAGACCATGCCAGGCTCAAACTCACAGAGATTTGTCTAGCTGTCTCCAAGTGCTGGGATTAAAGACCGAGCAACCACACTCAAAAAAGAAAAAGGCTTTAGTAAGTTTAACTGAGATAATTTATTCCATTTCTGGTTCCAGCTGATGGTAAAATTAAGGGATGCTATTGAGGTCAACACACATGTAAGCCAAGTCGTAGGCTAAACTCTTAACACATCAAGAAAACAAAAAAAATTCTGGGACAATGCAGGTGTGCTGACCTTGTTTTTATAGGATGACAAGTATCTTGAAGACATTGGAAGATAAATTAGGAAAGTATTTTGTAGTGTGAATTCTAATTGGTCATAATAATAAAATCTAGGGCAAGATTATTTGGAAATAAAACCTGAGAGATCAGAGAAGCAGAGCAGCCTGTCAGTAGAATTTTTATCTGTATGACTCTCAGACCAAAAAGAGGATGAACTGAACTCCTATTACTAACCTGCATTATCACTTTCTCTCTTCACCCAGCCATATCACTCTGTATCTGCTTGTACAGACCTCCAGTTCTCTATGGTTAACTTATGGTTAGCTCCTACCCCTGATCTTAAGAAAAGCTTTATTTGTTAGAGCACAAACAACATATTACTACATTTCCCCTTTCTGTTTAGCATTAAATGGTTATAACTAATGTAAGAAATGCTATATACAATAGTAACAATAACTATATACTATATATACAGGCAATAAATAAATCAACAGTGTCTATTCCATTTGCATTTGACAAATTCAGAGAAAATACTCTATTATCTATTCTATCCTGGTGAGTCCAAAATGTTGTACCTCTTTCTATCATAACTTGCATTACCATCCACCTAAAACTATCATTTTATATCTCTCAACCTTACATACTTTCCACTACTTTAGTGAGTGAGAGTTTTTCTGAGTCTGGTAAGTAAGGAAAACTATAACGGTCTAGTCTTCAACTCCCTCAGAGACCCAAGAAGAAAATGATGTTAACTGAGTAAGCAAGAAGTACAAGTAAGTGACTTCCAAAAAATGTGAAAAATGACAAAAAGAATTGGCTGACTAGAGAGTCACCAAGGTTACTATGTAACAGTAGGGCATCTGCCATCAATCTAAAGGCCTAAAATGTTTGACAGACTTTTATATGAAGCAGGCTTCTTGAAGGATTGTCCTGCCTTTTTTTGGGCAAAGTTTAGCAGTCACTCTCTTTTGTGTCCTGCTTTTCCAATTAGGAGAGCATGTTGTCAGCAGTTGAGGGAAAGGCATTTTCTTGCCCAGCAGCTTAATTTTGCCAAAAGGGATGGAAACTCCATGTGGAGTTTCTTCAGTACCCATTATCTTCTCTGAGGTAGATTGGTGCTGCCAGGAGCATACATGCCTCATTGTCATAAAAAAGGAGCCTATGCTATTAAAAAGTTTTAAATATTATGTTATCTATATCTCTGAAGTGTTTGAGGATGACATACCTACCTAAAATATATCTCTTTTGACCTTGAAAACATACCCAATATGATGACAAGTTTAATTGTAATAGGTGACTAATTACTAACCCGAATTTCCCTATTATTATAAACAGTTATATAATAATGGTAATAATAACTTTCAAAGACTAGAAATTTTCATTACATTGTAAAAAGAGCTGTGTAAGTACAATGATTTGAACAAGAGTAGAAATGTATGTATAGTATGTTATAACAAAATTAATCCCATATTTGTATCAGCATACAAAAATCCAATCCAATGTAAAATATAAAACTAGTAGTTGTTTTTTAGAAGTAGATTCAATAATTTTCTGTTTTATCTTATCATATCAGTATCATTCACTTTTTCTCCTCATATTAGTTTCAATAATCTACCTTTATATCCTATCCTATCTGTATCCCCCTTTTTTCCTTTCACAGCAAGAACCCTGAATCTAATCTCCTTTGTTTAGTTTATTTCATGACCATTATCAACAACAATTTGTAATCAATTCCCCTAAACAATAAAATATCTATAATGAAATAAAAGATCAAAAACCACCACCGCATCTTTTGGGAATGTGAGCATCATATTCTTAAATATTTTTCCTGCTGTCTGGGGGCAAGAGAATCTTTAAGGAATCTTGAAAAGAAAATTTTGGGTTACTTGTCAAGTTCAGAAAGAGGTAGATCTATCATTTCTTGTCCACTCTCTGAATAATGAGAAATTACAGGGCTTGTCTCAAATCCCGGCTAGAGTAGGCAGTGAGGCTGGGTCACCTCAGCTATCCAATTCAAAATTGTTCTGAGCAGTTTGTAGTTGAAAATCAATTTTCAGGAGGTGGTTTTCAGCTAATTATATATATGTGTGTGTGTGTCTTTAAATTTTGAGCTAATTTTACATCAAAGAAAAGCTGTTAAGGAGTCATTATAAAACCAAAAGATTATGAGATTGGGAGAAATAAAATAACTCTTAAATTTTTGTTTTTCTTCTATTCCATATCAGGTGGCTCTTCTGACATGAGACAGAGATATTGAATTTTTCTTTACCAAACATGCTTGGGTTCAGAGAAGGAGAGAAACACATCCAATTTCAAAGCCAGCTTTAATATCTAATTGTATTGGGACAATTTGCATTATATGTCTGTAGAGGACAGCAGAAACAAGAATCTGAGAAGAGTTATAAAATTTTATCTTATTGGAAATGTGATATATCAATAGTTCTTTTTCTTGGGAAATAATTTCTGGATGATTTGTCCTTTTTTCACATGTTTAATTTGTTTAGTAGTCTCCAGATTCTTCAGCTGGATGCCTTCATTCTCCTATAAAGACAAAAACAAAACCCTTCCCCAATGATATCTCTGGGGAGATTCCCTTTTGGCAAGTTATAACTGATCAAATGAAAAGCATTTGTTAGTTTTATGGGCTACTTTAGATTAAATGGCCATGCTGCTTGATGGCATTTCATGTATTCTAATTAAGATGATTCTCTTATTCAAATCAGATCTTTAATAATTTTGATGGTATCCATAGCATTTCTTCTCCAGTGGAAACAAAAGCAAAACCCTTTCCCCAATATAACACATATCCTGCTTTCCTTTCTGAGGTCAAAACATCTTTAAAGTAGACAGGCTGATTTAGTTCTGCAGTTTTTCTATTATTCAGTGTCTCTTGAAAGCTCTAGTTCATTTCTCATTAGCATCTAGAAAATTCAGTTAACAAAGAATTAAGCAATCTATTTCCAGGGGTCTTTATTACCCCTTTCTATTTATTTAACATGTCCTTTAGAGCTCTATTTGATTTTTCTATGAGCTGTTGCACTATAGGATTGTGTGGTATACCTGTAATGTGCTTTATATTATAATGATCAAAAATTAGTTTCATTTTCTTAGAGATATATGCTGGAGCAGTGTCTGTCTTTATTTTTACAGATATACCCATGATGGCCATAACTTCTAAAAAATGTGATTACTGAATCAGTGTTTTCCCAAATCAAAGAAGTTGCCCTTTGAAAACCTGAATAGTTATCAAAGGTGTGGTGCACATATTTTAGTTTTCTAAATTATACAAAATGAAAACATCCATCTGGCAGATCACATTCCTTTGAATAACCTTTGGGTTACTTCCTGTGGGTAATGGAGATTGGTTGTATAAAGAACAAGTAGGACATTTCCTTTTTAATTTTCTTGGCTTGTTCCAAGTGATGGAAAAGCCTTTTATTTTAAACCTTTGCTATTGACATGATGCTTTTTATGAAATTCTGAGGGCTTCAGCCCATTTACAATCAACAGTTGATCAATTTCTTGATTCCCTCCTGCTAGCGGGCCTGGCAGGTCCATATGAAAGCAGATGTGTGTTATATATATGGGGTGTTACTATTCATTATTACTTCTTGTAATGGAATAAACAATAAACTCAAATTTGTATTATCTGGTATGAATTTAGCAGTTTCAATTTGCAGAACAACTCTTTCTGCATATTGCAAATTAGTAACTTTGTTGAGAAGTTCCATAAAATCCATTAATAACATGAGAATACCATGTAATTCTGTTTTTCAGCAGAAAATTAGGGCTTTAGATCCACTTTACTCAAATTTTCTGAATTATAACCTGCCTTTCCTGATTTATTTGCATCAGTGTAGAATTAGGGGTTTCAGATATTGGTGTGAGGACAGAATCAGTTAGTTGTCTTTATAGGTTAAATTATTTTGCTTTTGGAGTATTTGTTGTTAATGCAAACTCTTTGACAGGGTTAATTTTCTTCCGATAATTTGTCAATTTTATCATTCTATTCCTGTTAATTGACAAAGTCATAATTTTCCTTTTAGAATTAACTCAGACACCTTTCCCATATAAGCTTTTAATTTTTCACTCAGTTTATATAGTAAAAAGGTCCATTATAAGATATATCTTTCATATATATTGCAATAAAATTCTTGTATGGGAATGTTTAGAAGGTAATATGAACAAAACACAGTTAAGCTTCAGATCCACATGATCCATATGAGCATTCTGTAATTTCTCTTCCACCATAGCCAATTCCCTTTCAGCATCAACTGATAATTTCTTGGGACTATTTAAGTACTTGTCATCCTTAAAGGTTTTGACCAAATTACTCAGTTCATCAGGATTTACCCCAATAGGGGTTTGTAAATAGGAAATGACTCCTAGCAATCTTTGAAAGTAAAAGTCTGCAATTAATCTCTCCTAATTTGTACTTTATGTGTTGTATTTTTTTGTAAACCTATTTTATAACCTAAATAGTTATTAGAATTTCCTCTTTGTATTTTGTAAGAGCAATTTGAAATCCCCAAAGAGGCAAAATATTCTGTACCTCTTCAAACATTCTTTCTGAAGTATTCATATTTGAATCTGCTAGTAAAAATTTATCCATGGAATGGTTAATTATAGATTGAGAAAATTGTTTATATATCATTTTTAATGACTGACTTATAAAATATTGGCACAGGATTAGACTGTTTAACATTCCCTGTGGGAGAATCTTCCATTGATATCTCTTAGCAGACTGAGAATTATTATAAGTAGGCACAGTAAGTAAAAAAAAATTTCTATCTTTTTCTTGTAAAGGTATAGTGAATAAACAATGTTTTAAATCTAAAAGAGGACATTCTTTAGGCAAAAGAGAAGGCAACGGAATGCCAGACTCTAGGAAGCCCATTGGCTATATCACCTTATTAACAGCTCTTAGATCTGTTACCATTCTACCTTTTTCCAGATTTCTTTTTAGTAACAAATACAGGAGAATTCCAAGAACTGGTAGAGTCTTCAATATGCTTAGCATCTAGCTGCTCCTGTAGCAGCTGTTCTAAAGACTGCAGTTTCTTTACTGTTAAATGTCACTGCTTAATGAATACTGGTTTGTCTGTTAATTATTTTAAAGGTAGGGCTGTTGGTGCCTTTGAAATATCAGCAGTTGTTGTGCCCNCATTCTACCTTTTTCCAGATTTCTTTTTAGTAACAAATACAGGAGAATTCCAAGAACTGGTAGAGTCTTCAATATGCTTAGCATCTAGCTGCTCCTGTAGCAGCTGTTCTAAAGACTGCAGTTTCTTTACTGTTAAATGTCACTGCTTAATGAATACTGGTTTGTCTGTTAATTATTTTAAAGGTAGGGCTGTTGGTGCCTTTGAAATATCAGCAGTTGTTGTGCCCTGACCTTGTACAATCTGCATGGTTCCTTATAAAACGATTTTCCAGAAAAATACAGTAATTTAAGGTTTATTTCTAAGATGGTGGGAATAATCATCTGATTATTCCACTGCTATAACAAATCACATCCCCCAAAATTCATTACTATGTTAGCCATATTTCTAAAGAGAGAGCCTTTAATTTTCCTCTCTGTTATGGTCCTATACATTTAATCCCTCTCAGACTCTGTTTTACCTGAGATAAAGTTCCAATCCCTAAAAACTAAATATTTACATCCTGAAGAGGCCAATTTGGAAACCAAGATTCTGTTGAAATAATTGTTACATATGCATCTGTGTCTACTAAACCTTCAATGACAATGTCATTTATTCATATTTTCAATTTTGGACTATCTTCACTTATATATATTTTCCAAAGATACTCACTGTATTGTTTTTCTTGAATTTTTTATTCTCTCTTTTACAGCTATCTAGAGCAGTATGGTTTATTACTGAATTTCAAAAAGAAGGCTGTGAGAGGCCCCTCAAGGGGTTTCCTGATAGCATCAGGTTACCTTGAATGTCCTTTGTATCTACATTCATTCATCCAATACCTGTTTTTGCCACACTTTCTGCATAATCCAGAAGGGAGGGTCATTCTCTTTGGATTTTGTTTAGGAAAACATTGTTTCTAGGAATTCCCTGTTTGCAATCCCTTTTAATGTGACCTTGTTTGTCACAATTAAAACATTTGACATTTAGATTTTTTTCTGCAAACCTCTGGAAATCATCTCTACTATCCAAGCAACTTCATGGTCATGAGATTCAATATTGATTTATTTCAGATTTATTCTTCCAAGGGTACTGATCTTACCTTTAACAGCCTAATTGCCCTTTTACTTTGTGCATTACCATTTTTAAAAGTCACAGATTCAATTATCATTTGTTTAGCTTCTGAATTTGGTATCATTCTATTTACTGTTGATGTCAGTCTTTGTAAGAAATTAGTGAAGGTTCTTTTCTGGGCCCTGTATGACTTTTGTAAATGACTCAATCTTCTTTCCCACTCTTCAGTTCTGTCCCAAACATTCAAAGTTGCCATATAGCTTAAAGCCAGGATATAACCACCATATAGGTATTACCTTTCTATATCAGCATAATCTCCACTTCTAAGAAGTTAATCATGGGAGATTTTTGTACCTTTAGATCTACTCCACTGTTTAATGGTTCTAGCCTCTTCTTTATACCAGGTCCTCCATTGTAATTGTGGACCATGCTCCATGATTGCTGTAACCAAGTCTCTCTAGTCTTGATGGATAATTCTATTACAAATTGACCATCAATTTAACATATGCACCACAAATGGTGAATGCCATGAATATGGTGTGAGGTAGAACTTTTAGTGGGTCCCACAGCAGGTGAAGGACAAATACACCATGCAGAGAGAGCTTGAGTGCAGAGTTTAGGGTAAAGGTGAGCAAAGAGGGAAAGACAGAGTGAGAAGGAGAGAGAGAGAGAGAGAGAGAGAGAGAGAGAGGGAGAGGAAGTAAGAGAGGCAGACACCTGCTTGCTTTTTAAGAAGAACAGCAGGAAGAGAGTGGGAGTAGGTGGGGCTTGTCTCTAAAGGTGACCTTTGCACCTGCATATGGTCAGGGAACTGTTTACCATGCACAGAGAACTGATACACTATGCCAGGTTCCCAAAGGGCAGGGCCAAGGTGTACCTGGATACTATAACACTCCTCCCATTTTTGTTTTGTTTTGTTTTTTTGAGAAAGGGTTTCACTGTAACTTAGGAGACTGTCCAACTAGAACTCTGCCTCCTGAATGCTGTTTAATCCCAGCATTTAAAGGCATGTACCACCAATGCTAGCCAGCTCCCTTCTTTCTTTCTTTGTTTCTTTCTTTCTCTCTCTCACTCTCTTGCTTTCCCTCTCTCTCTCTCTTTCTTCCTTTCTTTTTAAAACCATGAGGAGTTAGGCATGGCAGGTTTAGGGAATGAGAACATCAAGTTCTCAAGAGTGCTTCCTACTGACCTGGGTGGCATCAACCATCTTTGGGGGAACCTGAGAAAGCTGAGGTGCTGCCATGTTCTGGAGTAGCTGGTTGTTTCACTACTATGCAGGCTATGTGGAACTTTCCAGTGTCTCTTGTCTCTGGCAAGTTGTTGGCAGAGCAGAAGACAAGGTTAAGTTTAGGAAAAAAAAATTTCCTTAAGTCCTCCAGGGAAAAGTGGGAAGAGTTGGGCTGCTTAGGGCCTGGTAATTGAGGGAGGGGTGCATCTAAGCAGTTTGACCTACATCCTCCAAGTTGATTCCCTGGAACTTACAAGAATTCTTTGAGTTTGTGAAAACATAAGGTTTAGAAACATTAGCATTTGCACTGTTTATAACCTATACTAAAATTTGCATTGTAGAAATGGCAGTATACTCGTGTCAGAAATGATTTTGGTTGAAAGCATTCACACTCTTCTTTCCATTTGGAAAACTATGATAGATATTTTTAGCACAATAAAAAGCACCTTTTAAATCTATATATAGTTAGAAAGCAACCAAATTGAATTTAAAACTTGAGCTTACAGTTATGATAGTGGTAGTACTTTGTCAGAGCTAGACTAATAGCATATCACAATTTCATAGATTACTATGAACAGTAGCATAATGAGAGAGAGAAATGTGGTAACATTGCATTTGCACAGTATAAATTACTTCCTTGTACCCTGAAACATTCTTAAATTACTTGCATGTACACACACTAATAACTTGCATTTGCATACTTTAAAACACTTTCTTACACACTGAAACATTTTTATATCCTCACATCTTAAGTTTTGTATCCTAAATTACCTTTTATTTAAACAAAGAAATGATAAAAAGTTATGTTGAAATCTGTTTTGTGAGTTTGTCCCTTTTAAACTCTCAAGCCTACCAGCTGTCAAACTGCATCAGAGTTCTTAGAAAGCAAATTTTACCTGAGTTATTGATTAAAAGAATAAAAGAGGCCTACTTGACTGGATACCAAGACAGTTACCCCAGGAACCTCCATGATCAAGGATGACAGGACCTTTGGGGCAACATCTGTTTTATGATTGGTAGCATGGGACCAGCCAAGCTTCAGAAGATCCTGTGGATTAGAAGTTTGTAAGACCAGCCTACCATTGGTGTAGGCAACTCGAGGCAGTCAATTCCTCTGTGTATTGTTGTCCATGGTCTGAAGAGGTCTTTGCAGCAGTTGAGGTGAAAAGCAGGTTTGGTCAAATGCTAGTGCTTTCACTTGTGAAACAATTTACGGGTGAAAGTTCTTCTGTTCCCACCCATCTTCTTTGGAGGAAATAGGGGTTATTACCTGCCAGAAGAAAAGGCCTGTATTTTGAGATCTGCATTTTGTTTACAGCCATCTTAAGTCCACAAGTAACCTTAAGTTAAGTTAAGTTACCTTTGCAGGCAAGTTCTGGACCTAGAATATAAGTCTAGTGAGACTTGCAGGCACCAGGCTTTTAGAAGACATTAGCATTTTCCTTTGTTAGTCAATAATCACAGACCCTCAGTATTTACCTATCAGCTAGGGATGTCTCCAGGCCTGAATTCCAGCAGACCTGACACCCCTTCCCTCCCCCTTGTCTGTTTGCTATATAACAGCCTCTGAGAATATAATAAAGCAGGTAGGTTGATCAGAAACACTGTCTTGCTGTCATTTCTCATGTCTCTTGTACCCTCCATTCCTCTCCCCTAGGTTTATCAGGGACCACCATTTGTATCCTGCTAGCCGGGATAGTTACCAGAAGCTTACCCATGTCTCTGCTATGAAAAGCCTTTTTAATAATTAAAAATTTAAATGGCATATTCTCTAGAACTCTGAGCATTTGAGGACTTCTTATTAAAGAGTACAGCTTTCAAGATGTTTGGGTAGTGTAAATCTCTGAAATAGATCTTTATAACCTTAAATTTTTATCATTATGGGCTGAAGAGATGGGTCAGTGGTTAAGAGGACTGGGTGTTCAACTAGATGACCTGGGTTTGATTCTCACCACCCACATGGCAGTTCACAGCTGTCTGTAACTCCAGTTCCAGTGGATCCAACACCCTCACACAGACATACATGCAAGAAAACACCAATGCACATAAAATAAAATAAAATAATTATCATTATATGGAATATATTTTAAAGCAGTGAAATCACATTAACCATATATTTTTATCATCTTTAAAAGTACATATCAATTTAAAGTATTTGAGATTTTTTTCTTAGTCTAGAAAGAGGTACAATGAACAGAGCTCTTTAGGGCTGTTTAAACATTTTAAAACAGTAATTATATTAATATATATGCACAGTTGATTCAAGTTGCATACACACATAGAGTTAAAGCTAGCTTACATTCACACATAAAGTTAAATCAAAAGTCAAATGCATAAACACACACATTAAACAGGAATTGACTAAAATAAGAAGAAAATGTGGACTCCCACATGGCAGGCCCAGCAGTTGGCACTGAAAGAAAGGCAAGGCAGATTTGTTACAGGTGGGGGAGAGCAGATCTGTTACAGATTGGATCCCTGCATAAAGGGCTCTGAATGGACGACTCTGGCAGGCCCTGCCAAAAAGCATGTCGCTGCACAAACACACTTTATGCAACAGAGTCAGTAAGAGGAATTTACAGAAAAAACATAAGGAAAATGAGAGACATGCAAAAAGTACTCTTAGCAAAGATGATGACTAGGTCACCTGTCTTGTCCTTCTTGCCCTTAGTCAAGATGGTGGTGAAGCATCTCCTTTAACCTTAAGCAAAATTACAGCAGTCATGTTGTTGTCCTTAGTAAAGATGGAACCTTCAAATTGTCTTCCATTTACTCCTTCCATTTACGTGTTCGTTGGCAGTAGTTGGAAAGGTCCCATTTGGTGTTAGTATTACAGAGGTGAGTGAGTCTAGGGACCTTTACACATGACATTACACATGACATTAAGTGAAAAGGTTTTAGGTTTTTTTAAAGGGCATCCCAGAGAAGTGGATGGGTTTATACTTTTTGCTGGTTTGTTTCTCACGAGTGAGGTAGAAAGAGAGGTCACTCCATGGTTCTCAACCAAAAGAATGAGGGCTGGGGCACTAAGCTCAAAGGCATGAAGCAAAAGGCATGAAGCTGAAATAGGGCCATAGCCCAAAGGCATGAAGCCAAAGAAATGCAGTATCCCGAAAGACCCATAAGGCCAAGGAATGAAGGCACCACCCAATGAGGGGATGCTAGGACACAGAATGCTCATTTGTAGAAAATGCCAAAGGTGATTGTGGAACCAGTCACAGCCCTCTTGGCAGTAGCTGGTGCTGTGTGGGATCCCAGGAGATGGGGAGTTTGAAAATGGGCTCTTCATCCCGGTCTAGGATACCTGCATGCCTCAGGCAACCTGCCCTTGGGCAGAGGGAACACAGAGAGAGCCTGGTCAAGTCAGACACCAGTGCTATAATTACAGAACAAGGAAGGACCATTAGCAGGTCCCATGGTGGGTAAAAGACAAATACACCATGCAGACAAAGCCTGAGTACAGTTTAATGAGAGAAGGGAAAGGGGGGAGAGAGAGCAAGAGGAAGAGGAAGAGGAAGAGAGAGAAGCTGAAACCTGCTTGCCTCTTCAGAAAAACAGCAGGAGGGAGCAGGAGTAGGTTGGGCTTGTCTCTTACAGGGACTTTTGCACCTGCAGACAGTCTGGGAACAGTTTGACATGCACAGAAGTGTGACACACTGTGCCTGGTTCCCAAGGGACAGGGCCAAGGTGTGCCTGAATGCTAACAGTGAATGTATGCCATGTGAAACTATCACTTCCTTGAATCTCCTTAAATCTAACATTGCCATGGGAGTCCAACCAGCTCTTACAAAGCCTCTATCCACAGGAGTCCAATCATCTCTTACAAAGTCTCTATCGTTTGTCAATTCTTATAAGGTTACTGCATATATTAAGGCTGGTTGTTTGAAAACCTTAGGCTGTTCCTCTCTAACCCTAAATGCAATGCTGAAATTGGTTCTTTAAATTTGTCTGTCTGGAATTAAATATCTATA
>LOJH01034699.1:1006-15960 GCA_001685095.1 Ellobius talpinus
CTCTCTCTCTCTCTCTCTCTCTCTCTCTCTGTGTGTGTGTGTGTGTGTCTCTGTGTGCGTGTGTGTATGTGTGTGTGTACACATGTGTTTGTATGGGATGGGGTATAAGTGCCCATTCATGTGCATAGAGGCCAGAAGTCAATATTGGATGCCTTCCTCTTTTCCTTGCCCCCTTATTCTTGGAGACAGGGTTTCTCATTAAACCTAGGGCTCACCGATTCAGCTGGAGGCTAGCCATTGAGCTACAGTGATCCACCTATCTCTGTCCCCAAAGTGCTGGGGTTACAAATCCATGATCTACATCCAGCTCTCACACAGGGATGGGAACTTGGATACCAATACTTGTATAGCAAAAATTTTCCTCCCTGCGCCACCTCCCCATCCCCCAAATTTCCTCTTCTGGTAAGGGCCCCAGTCAGATTGGATTAGAGCACATTGTAATGGCCTTGTTTTGACTTTAATTACCTCTGTAAAAGCCAGATCTCCAAACATAGTCACATTCTGAGGTGCAGGGTGGAGTGTTAAGCCTTCAGTGTAAGAATAAGGGAGAACACAATTCAGACGTTGATCGGTGCCCACTATTTACAAGGTCGTGCTTAATAAACAAAGCTTAATGTTGCACTTAAGTGTACATGTTTACTCTCTAGCCCTCTGGTTATTTAATCAGTGGGTTCTGTGAATCAAATTCTACAATGGCTCATAATCTAAACCCCTTGTGTGCTTTGGAGATGGTTTTTCCATGATGCACAGAGCCAGCATTTGTAAGAGTCAAGCTCTTTTCTTCGCTCTTGAGAAGAAATATCATTGGCCCCAGGGTTGACACCCCCTCAGTTTCCCTCAGCAACTGCAACAATATGTGAAGCAGAAGAGACCAAGTCCGGTCACATGTAGTAGGCTTGGTGACTGCTGTGTCCTACAGCTTGGCTTGACTGCCCTTGATAGGCCATGTGGATCGACACCCATGATTTCAGTCTAACCTCTGTGCCTCCTATACAAGGCTTCCCCTGGTAAGACTCCAAGGATGGGGAGGATCATGGAAACACTCCACAAAATCCATTTATGCTACGTCAGGTGACTGACTCCACAAGCCTTCCTTCAGAATAATAATGAGCCCTCATGCATATACCTCAGAGATCAGTGTAAACCTTGCTGGTAATTTTCCGAGTTAAAAAATAAAGGCAAGTTTACAATACTCAATTTGGAAGTATTTTGGCCCAACATTCTTTGTTTCAATCACCCCTAAATTTGCCCCTCCCACCCTTTCCAGCCCAGATCTGTCATGGCTATTCACCAATCCACTGAGAAGCTGGGTATTGAACTGTAAATCCCTGTCCTCTCAGGACCCAGCGGGACCTCAGACTCTTTCCTTATACTGAGATTAGTACCTGCTCTTACATCCTCCCTCACTACTGATGGCCCCTTGCCTCATTTCTTCTCAACACAGATTCATTTTGCAAGGAGGAATAGCTGAAGGTATTATGTATGACTATGCTGACATCATACTCAGGACAATTTATGACTATGCTGGCATTATACCCAGGAATCATTTTATAAAAACAAAGACATGAATAGTGAACACATCTTTGGAAATTTGGGGTGGGTGGTGCTCTGACTGTGTTCATGTTTCTGAGATGAAGATGGTAACTAGAGATAAAGTTAGATGAGTGGATCCATCCAGAAGGCTCTTGTACCCCACAGCAAAGACAGAAGTTCAAGGCCATCCTTAGCTTCATAGTAAGTTTAAGGCCACCCTGGGCTTATAACATGAGACCCTGTCTCAAAAAGTTAGAAGTTAATCCACCCTTTGGGGTTGTAAAGCAATGTCTCTGTCTGACTATTCTAGCCCCTACTGATGCCTCCTTCCTCCAACAACATAGACTAGGCAGCAACCAAGGTCTGCTCACTACTGTATGACATCAGTGCATGATCTAGCATCACCCCGGATTGTTCTCAGTGCTGCTGCTTGTCTCTAGAAGCACAGGTCTACACTTCTGAAGAATAGACTCTGGTCTTCTGTATTACAATGTCCTGCAGAGTCAGAGCTGTGAGGAAATTTGGAAGCACTATGTTAATTTCCCCCTTCTCTGTTGGGACTCAAGCCAGAAAGTTTCAGGGACTTCAACCATGCAGCTGTAGGGGGCAGAGAAAGCAGTCAGTCCTATTCAGTAAAGGTTGCTTTACTTGTCTATTCATTAACATGACTGTGACAGAGCCAGGCAGACACCGGGAGAAATTTTCTGACTTTTCATCACTGTCTAAACTGCAGTGAATCCAACCTAGATGGAAAAGCCTGAAAGTCTGGCCTGCACATGCATGTAAATGCATGTGCGCATGTATGCATACACACATACACCTGCACAAATGAAAGGAATCCAACTATTCAAGAATAAAAACTCGGCATAAAATTGGAAAGCTCAACATAGACCCTGTACTTTTCAAGGCCCTATCTGTCCACTAGCCTTAGACGCGTTTGGGACACACACAACCCACAGCATCAGCCAGAGTTGAAGCAGATGCTCTTAGTGGTTCTCCTGGTTGATGAAGGATGAAGGAGAGTGGGTCTCAGAGGGCATGCACACGCATAACGGTTATCACCTGCCTCTGCTTGCCAAGTAACTCGTTCCCTTCGTGCTTAGATCGCCAAGCGATTTAATCATCTTTACAGGCAAAAAAAGAAGCCTGTGGCTATTCAAGGGGAGCTGTAACTATTTTAGAGGTCATAAAATGTCAAGAGGAAAAACATGTTGGTTTTCAAAATCAAAGGTGTAGATAACATAGGGAAATTCAGGATGAGATATTTGCTTGTCAACAGTTTTCTGGTGACCTCATCTGAATCCAGATGTGAAAGCCAGTGTACTGCTGATGTAGTTTTAGATGGCGGGGAAGATGCCTGTAAAGGCAGCTAATGGTTTTAGCTCAATAAGCTTGAACCTAAGCTGCAAGTGCCCTTAGGGAGTGTGTGCCTCCCAGGTAGCCGCCTGTGCCTGCAGACTGGTTTGCAGCACACATTCCCACATAGTTCAGACTTGAGGTCCTGCTAGGAACATCAAGCACATGCTGGTTAATTAGCTTCCTTGCAACTGCAGCTTCATCAACTGGTCAATCAACATGTCTGCATTATGGTCACTTTCAGGCTAAAGTCTCCATGTGCTCTCAGAATGCCTGGTTTCTGCTTCCCTTAATTAACTGCTCCCTAAGTGCTGTTCAAATGGCAGCTGCGAAGATCATTGCTAAAATCCCAGGTGGCACCAGGGTGACAAATCACACCAGGCTGAGAGATTTTCCTAAGAGGAGGGTGAAGGTATGCTACTTTCTCAACTAAGTTCATTTGGCTTCGGGGACTTTGAAATCAGACTTCTATATGGAGGCATTTAAACTGTCAGGTAGGGTCTCTCCTCTGTAAAACAGATAATGACCTATTGTAGATGCTCTGTGCCTCGCACTGTACATCGGTCCAGAGTGCACACTCTCTTCTATCTGTAAGCTGGTCTTCCTCTTCCAGCTCTTGACATCTTTGCCCTCTCCCTCCTGGTTTTCCTCATGTTCTGAACAATCAAAAGATCCATCTCCTGGCCTAGAGGAGGCTCAGGGAGGAAAAATGCTTGTGAGTGCCGGTATTTGATTTGTAGCCCCAGAAACCACATTAAAAATCAATGCTGGACATGCTGCCATGTGCCGGCAATCGCGGCACTGTGGAAGCAGACAGGTAGATCCCCGAGGATACTGTCCAGCCAGCTTTGACTACTTTCTGTCTGAGAAAATGTTGTGGCACCTGGAGAAGGACATACGGGGTTGTTCTCTGGCCTTCACATGCACCTGCATACGTGTGAACCACACCGCCACACACACAAAGAGCTGCAGATAGCCAGCGCCAATTCTGCCAGCTTGCTTGCGTCACTCTGCTGGCTGCCTCTCCTCTCTCACATTACACCCACCCCTGATGCTCTATTCAAGGACAGAGCTCCAACAACGACCCCCTGTTATGCATCCTCAGATTAAAAATAGCTTGAAATCAACTAGTATTTAAACAAAACTTTCCCCAGACAACACTGAGATGCTACAGGCCCTCTGGTCGCTGACCTTTTACTAATCTGCCTCGTGGCAAACTCAAGGAAACTGTCCTTGCCCACCCGCCACCATGGCTGCTCTCTTCCCCTCTGGCCATTCTTTCTTGAAACCTTGTCCTCATACCCTCAGAGCCTCACTGAATACGTTATGCTGCTAAAATTTCTCAAAGGCCTTCTTTTGCAGGGCCATAAACTTCGTTGATTTAAATTGTTGCTGGGATTAATGTGACCCCAATGGCTTCCCCGCCTTCTCTGAATCATCTCCTTCCCTTAGCTCCCATAACACCTAATCTTTATCTAGGTTTCCTTCCTTGGCAGCTTCTTCCCAAACACCATTGCCTGGCCTCATGAATCGTCTTTTCACATAAATTTGCAGTCTCCTGAGCTCTGTCTGCAGACAGTGTCTCTCTAGGGTCTGCTCACAGCATTTGTACTGATTTCAACTGGTCTTGTGACCCTGCTCGCCATCTATACGCTCATGGCTCCCCACTCACTACCCAGCTTGGACCTTTCTCCCGAATGCCAAAATCATGTTTCTCCTTACCAATACTTTGGCTCTCTTTGAATTCTGAATAAGTACCGCAGACCTCCAGTCTCCATGGCAACTATATCTTCTCTGATGTCCTTCCTTCTAGTAAAAGGGCGTGCCTCCATTCACTCAGCTGCACAATCAGAAATCTTAAGAGTTACTCATTCATCTTCAACCCCTCAACAAACTCCTGGGGCCACCTTCAAAATGTACCTGGAATCTAAGAGTATCTTACCACACCTGTCAGAGTCCCCTCTGAGCCAGATACTTATTGCAGGCTTATAAGCAGGTCTCCTTGCTTCAATCTTACCTCTTAACCATCTGTTTCTCAAGAACTCCCACCAGAGCATCCCTTTAACTACAAGTCAGCCCTTGCCACTTTCTTGCTCTGAACCACAGCCCCTGCCAAGACCAGCAAGGAAGCCTCAGCTGAAGCTGATTGTGGATCACTGCCCTTGCCATGTCCTCATTGGTTGTCTCAGGGACATTGCTTTCTTGCTGGGATCATTGCTGCTAGTTTTCTCATCACCCATAATGCTCTTCTGCTCATTGTCCAACTACCAACAATGCCTTTCCTACATCACTCACCCAGCTCCTTCTTCACATCTCTGCTCAAATGTCACCTGTCAAATAAGCCTTCTTGTGACCTTCTAAAGCCTGTATCCTTTTTATTTCCCTTGGAACTTAAGTGCTCACCCAAGTATGCTGTCATTTATTCCTTTTGTCCTCTACCTACTAGGCTTTAAACTGTAAGGAGATCAGTTTCATTGTTGTTGAATATTTTCACCATTTTATAAGCAAAATTGAGTACTATGTCTGGCTCCTGGTAGCATCCAAATGAATGTTCATTACTGAGTTATTTAATGTCTAAGGAAATGAACGATTCCCTACTTGGAGGGTTTTTCTAATAAGTGAGACTGGAGATGTAACTCAGTGGTTGACTGCTATTTACAAGGCCCAGCATTTGACCCCAATTACTAAATGAATACGTACATGAATAAAGTTTGCAAAAATGTTAAGAACTGAGGTCTGACTCATTTCCAGCACATGAGACTGTGCTTAAGGATATCTGTGTAAGCAAAATTTGTGGTTCAACGATGAAGAGAACTTGCTGCTCTTCCAGAGGATCTGAGTTCACTTCTCAGTCCCCATGCCAGGTTGTTCATAGTTGCCTGTGATTCCATCTTCAGGGGGTCCTGTACCTTCTTTGGCCTCTGGAAGCATCTGCATCTAGGTGGAGTATGCTCCCACAGACACATAAAATAATTTTATAGAGTTCTTCTTTGGAAAGGAATACTTTTTAAATAGAACTATACCTTGGTGGTTGTGCATAGGAGTTGACCATTTTGTGACCTGCGTGCTTATCAAATTCTACTTTAATTTCCTCATTTTAATTCTAACTCTCTGGTCAATGCTGCATTAGTGGATGTATGAGGAAAGCACCTGTTTGAGTTTGCAGCTGGGATACTATTTAGATGGTGGGCATGTCTTCCAGGCAGTCCGCCTCAGTAAGACGTGTCCCATTGGCTTCCAACAAAATCTCTGACTCTAGAAGCCAGCAAACTTCCTCACCAGACAGTGTCAAGCCACACATATGAGGGCAAGGAAGAGAAGTGTTGAGGGTTCCCTGTAATCACGTGTAAACTTCTGGAAATCACAGACCTGCTTCCCCATTCCATGTTCCTGAGACCCGGAGTAACTGCATTTCACCCCATCCAAAACCTGAAGACTCACTGACCAGGAAAGCAAAGGGCATAAGTTCAGCAGAAGGCTGGTTTAACATTGAACCTGGCCTTCAAGAGCTATTTGACCTTTAGCTGGTTCCTTAACTCCTTCAGCCTTCATTTCTCCAAGGCTCCAATAACAGCTTCCCGGCCTACACTCCTGTGTTGGTTCTGCCCTGTAGGCGAAGCAGACAGGTAGCTCAGCAGCCTCAGCTACTCTCATCTTTCTGTTGATGAGTGTGTGGGGGTTGACAGTCTGGACAGGACATCGCTGGAGAATTGTGGTCTCAGCTAGAGACCCTTTTGTCTTGCAGGAGATACTGGGACTCAGTCTATGAGCTCCTCTGGGTGGAAGGAGTCTTGTCTCTCAAATCCCTCAGATTATCACAGATTTGATCCTGAAAGCACTCAGCAGACTTCCAAAGGAGCCACAGAGTCCTACATTAAAACTGGCTTATAGCTCTTCCCCCATAATTTCCTACCACCCCCCACACACCCTTCTTCTCTCTCGTTAATTCTCTTTGTTCCCCAACAGTCTTGCTTCTACTCTCAGATCATACATACATACATGATTTTATGCATCTATATAAAATCTAAGAACCCCAAATAATAGAAAACATGTTATTTATCTTTCTGAGACTGGGTAAATTTACTTAATGTGATTATCTCAAGTTACATCACTTCCTGCAAACAACGTTACTTTCTTTATGACTAAGAAGAATCCCATTGTGTATACCACACATTTATCATCCATTCCTTTGGTGCCAGATATCTAGAATAAACAGACAAATACTGACATTAACTGTTGTGAATGTCATCAACCCTCAACCTACAACATACACACTTTTATAAAATGTCCTTATATGACAGTACAGTGTTCAGTAAATACATACAGTCAGCTTTTGAAAAGTGTGTGTGTGTGTGTGTGTGCGCGCGCGCGCGTGTGTGCATATGTGGAGGTCACAGTACAACTTGTGAGAGTCAGTTTTCTTTCCATCATGTGGGTCCAAGGAACAGAACTCAGGTCCTCAGGCTTGATGACGAGTGTGTCCTATATGGCAATCCATCTCATTAGCCTGATATTAAAATAAATAAAAGCTCAAGAGCCTGGATGGCTCACATATGAACTCTCAGCAAGAGGCTGAGGAAAGGGGGGTAACCTGCAAGTTTGAGGTCAGTCATCCGGGCTACATAGTAAGTTCTAAGACAACCTAGGCTGTGATGTGAGATCTTGTCTCATCTCTGTCCCTAAAACCGGAAGAATCCTTAAATTAAGAAGATTCATAGAGTAGAAAATAGGTCTACTTTTAAGGTAAAACTTGGCTTCCTAGTCTTCTGAGGTCAAGATAGAGGTGGGAATGAATGGGGGAAGGCTTGACATTGCCCCGTGAGCTCATCTTACATGTCCTCAGGGAGCCTGGTCCCACTGTGTAGAGACTCCAGTAAGCACAGGACTTACCTTCATGCATGGCTTCAGCGGCTGCACAGGTGTGGTTCTGGGTACTAGGGAGAATGGCCACAGGTGAATACTTACCAAAGAAGGCCACCTCAAAGGTGCAGTGACCCCTGAAGGACATACAACTTGTACAGTGTTCATTCCTTGTATCTGGGTTGAGGGAAGACAGCACTAAGCGCTGATAATGAAATGCATAGGAGGTTTAGGGAGAGCCATGGTAGCTGGCAGGGTAGCTGGTACAGACTGTCACCAGGGTGGAGGTCCCAGGAGCCCAAGAGCAAGAATTGAGCTCTTTGTTTGGTTCGTGGTTGGGACTGATCCTAGGTTATACACATGCCAGCAAGCGCTCTGCCACTGAGCTATAGCCTCAGCCTTGCTTTCCACCATTTAATTGCTGAGATACAGAACTGCCAAAGTTGAATCAAACTCACCCTGTAAACCAGGCAGGCTTTGGATTTGTGATCCCTGGCTGCAGCCACCTGAGTAGCTAGAGATCTAGGCCTGCAGTGGCACACTCAGATGGAGTGCATCTTTATGCCTAAGAAAAAGGAAAATGTCCCAAAAGGGTTTTAAGCATGAGATGCATGTGTTCACATGTGTGCTTCCAGAAGATTCCTCCAGCATTCAGCATGGATTAGATTAGGAATGCAGAATGAACTCAAGTCCAGAACTCATCTAAATCCACTTGATGTCTTGCCATAACTCCCAAAGGCAAGGGGGAATGATCTGGTTTACTGAGGCTAAACACCAGGGCAAGGGCACGTGAGCTAAACAGCTACACAGAAATCCTGAGTCATACACACAAACCTCATACATAAACCATTTACCTCATACTCCACACACCACATATATACAGACACATACATATGTGCCACACACATATACATACATACCTCACAATAACACACATACACATATATGCAATGGTATATATGCATATACATATGCACATAGACATACGCTACACACGTGCAGAAGCATATACCACACATACACACATACACCACATGAGCATACAGGAATGCCTTACACACACACACACACACAATGTCCACATATTTCAGATACAGCAGATACATGCAGATTAGAGAGCTTCTGGCTTGGGTCCTGGAGACCAGTAAGCCAGATTAATGTCAAGTCAGAGGGAGCCATCACTCATATACCATGTTGTCCATAGAGACAAATAGCTATGATCATAAGACATAAGACCTGGTCATGAGAAGGAGAAGACAGTATTACACACAGCCTTGGCACCCAGGAGTGCCTACCTCACTTCCAACTATGCAAACTCAAAAGACAAAGGTCAAAAGCCCAATATCCTAGGACTTTAGACAGCACATGGTGGGAAGCAAGGGCGAGATGATGGCAGATCGGAGCAGACGGAACCTCTTTCTGCTCATTGGCTTATGAGGCACAGGTGAACCACTGAGTTCCATTTCTGCTAGCTGCTGGCCTTGGACCACCCACACTGGGGCCTGGCAGAACCTCCCGGGCTAAGATATCCAGGGGTCAGTGCAGGGCAGCGTTAGCTGCACCTGCCACAGGAGTCGTGGGACTGATCGTAAGAGCGGTTGTCCTATCATTGCATTGCAGCTCCAGAAACTAAAACGGTCACTCTCTTTCAAGACCAAGAGCTTGCGGAGCAAAAGTGCTGACAACTTCTTCCCGAGAACCAACAGTGATGTGAAATTGCAAGCAGATTTGCTAGCCAAGGCCAGCATGGGCCCCAGCCCAGGCCCCAACCCAATGTCCATCCCCGGAAGCCCTGCATCTTTGCCCACCAGGGCTGGCCTGCACCCCGGCAGCAACAACAAGGTCCACGCCTTTCAGGAGCATATCTTTAAGAAGCCCACCTTCTGTGATGTCTGCAACCACATGATCGTGGGTAAGACCCCTTACAGGTGTAAATACCCCTGGGAAGCTGAAGGAGAGCTGGGCCCCTAGGTTCAGAGACCCACAGACCAACTCTGAGCTTCAGAGAGTTAGACGCAAGAGGGTCCATGTTGGGAGTGGCGTGAGGTAGAAGACTTCTGAAAAGCATAGGGAAGCAGGGCCAGGTGGAGGGGAAAGATGTTTGGGATGCAGTTGTAACCAAGACAACAGCTGGCATCCTCCACCGGGAGCCTGGTGCCTCTTACATCTTTTCTGCATGTGGCCTGTGTGTACCTGCCTGAGTTTGGATACGCCATGTGGGCAGAGAAGACCTGAAATGTTTGTGTCTGGAATCACTGAAACTGGACACCTAAGTGATGGCCAGTGTGGCCAGGAAGGTAGAATGCTCTGTGAGGCCCTCACCTTTGTCAAGGTCCAGTTACAGTGTGTGTCAGTGTAAAAGAATAAGGGAGAGTTCATTCTAGAGCCAAAAATTAGCGGCCCTATTAAAAAAAAACACACACATATGGATGGAAGCGTCAGGTAGCCATGTTACAGAAAAGCAAGGAGGTCTCAGCTGTCAGTCTCAGATGTGATCTGTGACATGCTCAGCCTTTGGGTGTGGAAGGTTAAGGTCATCATATATTCCAGAAGTTATTTACCTCCAAGTCTCACAAGGCTCTTCCATCTAAGATGGAGGTGGGCTAATCAGCAACTATGGAAGTAAAGATAACCCCAAATCAGTTCTTATTTGAGTGCCTTCAGATCAGACAAAGCCCACTGACTGAGACACCACTAGGGATGGAGTTGCATCTTTTCTTGCTCTTGTCCCTCACTCTTTCCCGAAGCTACAGGCCCAGCCCATAGTGTCATCCTCCTACCTAGGTAAAGAGGTGGAACACAAGGCGTCTTGAGTTCTTGAGCTGGTGGTGGCCCACGGCAACTTCTGGTGAATTCCTTCGGCTGGGTAAACTGAATGAGAAATCCCACAGTCAGGAGGGTAGAAAAATCCCTTTTGCTGTTTCCAGCCAGCTGGAAATGGGGACAGATGAAGATGTGGAGAACAGGGTCAGCCACCTGATCTGCTGCTTAGGTCGCCTTTGGGTTTCTCAACCTCTTTGCCCCATGGATGCAGCTCCTCCTTGGATCTCCCACCCACCCACTCACGTCTCCATTGGACCATGGAGTGTGGCACCTGCTGCCAGTGCGGGAGACTTAGGGGGTCCCTTCGTGTTCCTTGCTCAAAGTACTTAGGCAGCCTGCCTCCTGCCTGGTTTCTTGAATACCATGCCTTTCTTTCACCCATGCCTCTCTTTCAGCTGCCACCAGGCCTTTTCAGGGTTCTGCTATTCATAACCCTGAAAGAGGAGGTGATGAACACCTATTTTAGACCTCATTGTGATGAATCTGAAAAGACAGGGAGCATGTGTTTTTAAGAATGAGTAATGGAAATGCATTCACCTCTGAGGAATGTCACAGCCATCACCCTACGGGGCTTCTCAGGATACCTCAAGTGCAGCAACAACTTTATTATAAGACCCCATACTAAAGAAGGTTACTCTGTGCTTTTATCTGAATTAACTGTATATTGTAGCTGCCTTTTTAAAAAAACAAAACAAAACTCTGTGTGCATGTTGTTGGGAGGGGGGCATGCCTGTGCACATGCCTGCCTGTGCTCACAGAGGCCAGAGCTGGGACTCCGAGTGCTGTGAGCCTCTTGATGCAGGTCCTGGGAATGGATCTTAGGTCCTCTAAAAGAGCAGCAAGTGTTTCTAACTGCTGAACCATCTCTGCAGTCCCACGTATCTGCCTCTTATATTTTTTTTTGTTTAATTTAGAAGACAGAGTCTCATGGATCCCAAGCTGGCCTAATTGTCTCTAAGTAGGACAGTCTTGAACTTCTAATCGTCCTGCCTTCCATCCCCCCAAGAACTGGGGTTATCTTTGTGTGCCACCATGCCTCGTTTTATAAGGATCAAACCCAGGTTTTCATGAATGCTGAGGAAGTACCCTAGGTGCCTCTCACTGAACCTGGAGCCCACCCTTTCTGCTAGGCAGGCTGGCCACAGAGCTCCAGGAATCTACTTGTCTTATTCTAACCCCCTCCAGCGCTGGGGTTGTGTGTGTGCATATATATACAATATACACATACATACATATACATGTGTGTATATGTATATGTGTGTATATGTCAGTACATATATGCCACCACTCTTCCTGGATTTTATATGAGATCCAAACTCAGGTCCTCCTGCTTACTAAACAAGTACTTCACCTCCTTAACCATGGTTCTCAACCTGTGGGTTGCAACCCCTTTGACACCTGATGACCTTTTCACAGGTTCATCGAGACCATCAGGAAGCACAGATATTTACATTATGATTCATAACAGTAGCAAAATTGTAGTTATGAAGTAGCAATGAAAATAATTTTATGATTGAGGGGTCCCCACAATATGAGGAACTGTATTAAAGGGTCGCAGCATTAGGACTCCATTCATTAGGAAGGTTGAGAAACAACTGCCCTGAATCATCCTCCCCAGCCCTACTGCTTTCCTATCTTATAAAACCAATAAGAAAAAGAGAAATATAGTCAGGGATCTGACCTGAGCTTTTCAAGGATTTCACAAAGCACTCTCTCGCCTTCACTGAGGAGAACAGGGAGAGGCCTGGAAGATATGAGGCCGGACCAAAGTGACACAAGAGGGCTTCCTTGAAAGGAAGAGGAGCATGATACTCAGGGTTTATGAGACAGAAGTGCACTCATTACTGGTTTTGTGAGACCACGTATATGTGCCTTGTTGTCCTTAAAGCTGTAAAGGTCACAGCTACCAGGGGAACACTGACCAGTAAAGGCAATCATAGTTAACCCTCTGTTTCAAGTTCCTTCGCCTCAGACTTGATGCCCGAGACATTCCCTCCTAAGCTGGCTCCCACACCTCATCAGCTAAGCAGTTCCGGGCCATGTCCCCTGGCCAATTCTCCTCAAGCCTCTAGAACTGGTAGAGGTAGGGGTGCTCTGAATGGATTTTTAAAAATATTTTAGTATAATATTTTAATTTATTCTTTGAGAACTTCATACATCCACATAATATATTTCAATCATATCCGTCCCTTCTCCTGTAGCTCCTTCCAGATCCTCACACTGGCCCTCCCAATTTTACATACTTTTATAAAAAATAACCTTGCTGTGTCTAATTAGAGCTGGCCATCCACTGGATCATGGGCAACCTACTAGGTACTGTACCACTAAAGAAAATGAATTCTCTCTCTCTCCTAGCAACCATCAACTGCCAGCCACTTCTCAGCTAGAGTGGAAGCTCATGTGTCCCACCCCATCCATCCTTCTTTGGTAGGAAGCTCATGTACCTCACCCCCATTCATCTGTCTTTGGTAGGAAGCTCACGTGCCCCACCCTCATCCGTCCGTCTTTGGTAGGATGACATGTGCCCCATCCCCATCCATCAGTGTTTGGTGGGGTCCTGTGCAGGAGACCCGAGGCTGCTCGTGAGTACAATCATCTGGGAGACATGTTTCTCCCCAGTCTCCCCATTCTATAGCTCTTCTAATCTCTCTACCTTCTCTTCCTCAATGTTTCCTGAGATGGGGGGTGGTAAAGAGCGTGATATGTTCTCACCTCTTTAGGCTGGCTCCTCCTATAATAATTGGTCACCTATTCAAGCCAATGATAGACAAGCCAACCTTTCACAGAAATGGGAGAGAAGCAAGCAGCCATGTGTGCCTGTGAACTCCAAAAATAAATGTCCTGCCTCTGGGAAGCAGAATTCAAGACTAAGTCTTAGATGGAGAGAATTATGAACTGACTGAGGTTCTTAGTCATAAAAACACCCCTTTTCCTCCAAGTAGATCCTCTCCTGAACTTCTTAAGGTTTGCCAAGGAGAGTGAGGGTCAGCAGACCATTTTTGTGTGTATCACCTAAATGGATTCCACTTACGGCATTCTGCCTTGGTAGTGAATTGGGCATTAGGCGTGACTCATTCAAGGGAGCATTGAACCAGTGTAACAGGGCAATAGGTCAACGTGTGCTTTTATGTAGTGTGCATATGTGAGTGTGTGTATGCTCATGTGTGTGCCTGTGTGTGTATGCTCACAAGTGTGAGTGTGCTTGTGGAGGTGAGGTCAATGTCGATCATCTTTATCCTCCACCTTACTTTTAGATAGAGTCTGGCATTAAACCTGGCACTTGACAATTTGCCTTGACTTGGTGGCCAGCATGCTCCAGCATCCTCCTGCTTCTATGTCCCCAGTTCTGAGCCTTTACCACTGTGCACAGCTTTTTCGTGGATGGGAAACACATGTACTTAATGTGACTAATTCCAAGCATGGGTATGTTCTGACAATTAAGGAGATTTTTTTCCTATAAGTCCCAAGTTTTTTGTTTATTTCTGGATACCATGTTCCTAAGACTATTTTAAATGAGTTCTAATGGTTTAGCTAGTCTGCTTTGAAGACATGGCATATTAAACGGACTCATTTTATGAACAGATCGTTAGAAAAATTGTTGGATTTTCTTGCTTAAAATTTCAAGGCTCCTTATACAGTCACTGTAGAAAGAATCAATGGCTCTAATAACTGTCCGAGTTTTCCACAAGAGAAAATATTAGTAGTGTTGTCTTAAGTAAGGATTATTATGAGAGTTAGTTGTATGGGGGCACTCTTGAGAGGAGCCCCCAAAGAAACAGATAAGACAAGAGAAACTACGCAAGACGTGGTCTCTGACCCAGTCTATGTCAGACCCAACCAACCAAAGAGCCCCACCAGAGACAAGGGACTTCCCTGTACACAGGCTATCACCCAGTCACTGGCCATGGCTGCCCTGGGAGCAAGGAGAGGTGTGGCATCGAGAAAATAAGGATCCAATTTGGTTAGAATTAATTATCTTACAGAAAAAGAGAAAACGAGAGAAGTCAGTGATCTGGCACCAGCTGAAATGAGAAGGAGGAGGCCACCAACAGGACCCACCTGCTCCTCAGCACTCGCCAGCAGGGCAGCATCCTGTGCTGAGCATTCACTTACGATGCAGGAAGCCCCTGATGATGATAGACCCATCGTGCTTAGACTAAATCATTTGATACTAGGAAACACTACCACACAGCCTAGCTAGACCTTTCTGCTGAGCTCTTTCTGATCATTTAACTGTTTAACTGTTTCATTACCTTTCTGAATGCACCACACTGTTGTAGATATTAACCTAATCTTCAATGGAAAAACACATATAAACACAAAACATAAAATGTAAAAACAAAACTCAGTGCATGTGTACTGAATAAGTTGTGGTGTGTGTG
>LOJH01034702.1:5889-21239 GCA_001685095.1 Ellobius talpinus
GTGTGTGTGTGTGTGAGAGAGAGAGAGAGAGAGAGAGAGAGAGAGAGAGAAATTACCAGCTGGATATTTGTTTTAATGAATTATAGTGACTTTTTCAGGGAGATAGTCATCACTTTAAAAATATTTGGGTGATGTGGGATTCCCCTCTGTATGCTTTGATTACCATTAATGAATAAAGAAACTGCTTTGGACATGTAGCAGGGCAGAACAGAGCTAGGTGGGGAAAACTAAACTGAATGCTTGGAGAAAGAAGACAGAGTCAGGGGAAGCCATGGAGTCACTGCCAGATACAGACATGCTGGAACTTTGCCGGTAAGCCACAGCCACGTGGCAACACACAGATTAATGGAGATGGGTTAGTTTAGGATATAGGAGTTAGCCAGAAATATGCTTAAGCTATTGGCCAAACAGTATTGCAAATAATGTGGTTTCTGAGTTATTATTTCAGGGATGAGCAGCCGGGAACAAAGAAACAGTCTCATACAACATTTGATACTTACAGTTATTGCGGTTATGATAGCTGGCCTGGCTATAAGTCAAGTCGGTAGTAAATTTATAAGATTTGGGAAAGTTTCAGCATCTCATTTACCCTAGTGGGCTTAGCTTGCCTTGATTGTATCTCAGGCTGTGTGCTTGGATGACATAAATGTAGTCTAGTTCTAGAGGTTGGAAGCCAGATCCAGGCTCACCTAGGTTAGTTTCTTGTGAAGCTTCCTTCTGTGGCCTCCTTCCAGCTGTGACATCGCATGGTTTCCCTTCTGTGACCATGCATGCCTATGTCCACATTTCCTTCCCACATTAAGGTAATCTGTGCACACTGGTTCATTTCATCCTTGTACCTTAATTACTTGTTTAAAGCCATTAGGTCCACATAACATTGCAATCTGAAGTGCTGGGCATTAGGACTTCAGTGTGTAAATTTTAGGGGATCACTATTCACCTCGTAATACATGGAATATAATTTGAGTTGAAAGGACGGATTTTTTTTTAATCTTTTAATCACCGAAATGAAGTCAACGAGTGTCCTAAAAGTTGTTCTTGCTGATGCTGGGAGATCAACTTGCATCCAGAGTCCTTCTGGCCACTTTGTCAGGATGTCCATTTTCATCTTCTACCCTGAAGCAGTTTCTGGCTCTCCATCCCCACCCCAGTGAGATGCCTTCCCACGCTTTCCCCAAACAGTGATACTTTTGATGAATTTGCCTCACTAAGCTAGAATCTTTCAGTCACCTTGAAGCACTTCTGCTGTCTCTGACACCTCTCTATGTTCCCAAATAGGAGCAAGACCCTGGAGACAGGCAGCCACACCTGTGGCTTCTGGTTTAATAGGGTAAGAGGGTCTTCTTCTGTACAAGTCTGCAGACTTTCTAAATCACCAAGCAGATGGAAAACTTCCAAGTTAGTTTTCATTTGCTGTTACTGGAGTTTGTAAGCTAAAATTCAAGTAATTATTTCTCTCTTCATCTGCTTCATTATAAATTTGATATAGTGCTACTCCCAGGCCTTCATTCATCTCCCTCTCCCTTACACAAATAACCTCCCATGTGCAATGCAATGAAAATGAAAATCATAACTCTTCTAATTATTTTTGATTTCTTTAATTTTTCCTTTTGGAAGAGTATTGCAGAGCTGGGAAATACAAATAATTTTATTTGTTCAAAACATGATGAGAGAAACTTACTGTGCTTATCCCATGGCACCACATCGTCCTCAGTAGCTGCGTTTGTTCTCTCACAGCGATGCTTCTCAGAAAGGGTTTGTACAGTTGGAGACACATACCAATGGGATATCGGATTGGCCTTAAAAATCTTAAGCATGGAGTAAGGCCATGGCTCAGCAGGTAAAGGCACTTGCTGCTAAGCCTAAATACCTGAATTAAACTCCCAGAACTGACATGATCAAAATAGGAGAGAAAGGATTCCTGAAAGTTGATGTCTGGCCTCTACACATGTGGTGGCATGTGAGTGCATGTACATACATGTAGACTTAATAAATAAATGCCATGTAATATGTGAAAATTAAATCAAGTAAAACAAAGAGATAAGTAAAAAAAATGGCAACCTTCTGGTAATTGTCCAGTGAATGACTGCTATCAGGTACCTCTTCCTGTATATTTTCTAATCACTGTTAGTAGCATTAATGCAGACAAAATTATTAGTACTGCATAGGGTTATTTATGGGATGCAATGTAATATGAAATATTTAAAGACTCTGGGAGGTTGATTCCCATGTAGTCTAATTTTCCAATTGAGATATCTCTAACCATCTTCTATAGCAGAGATAAAGTCATTTATAAGCAAGTCTTGCTATCCAGGGCAGGGCGGCTCTAGACTTGGCAAGGGGCTATTTATTTATTTATTATACTGTAGTACAGAGGGTAAATGATTCAGTTATTTTATCTTTAATTAAATTGATCAGCTCTCAAAACCTTAGTTTCAAGCGGCAAATGCTCTTGACAAGGAAAAAGGAATGCGAGGGACATGGGGCCTATCGTGCTTCATTCATGAGAACCTCTTGCACTGTACACTGCATTTCTCGGACTGAATAACCTGTTGTTGTTGCATGTCTCACAGTACTTACTGCAATGATAATTTCATCTTATTAATTATGCAGACGTTCCTCATGAGTGCCTTTGTTATTTTCCCAAGGTCACTGTTATTTCTGATCATTGTGTCTAGTTTGTGATCTTGCCACATCTCAATGTCTTGATTTTTTCCTAGTGTAATTTAAGCTCTTTTATATTCCTGTGAAAAATAACAAAAACAAGAAAGACCAACAAAACTAAGGTAACTCTACTATCTTAGCTACCCTAAAATATTGGGACTTGCCTCTGATAATAGCTAGTGTGAACTACAGAAATATTGATGATCGTTTAATGGAGTATTTGGAGATAATGCCTCCATCTGTGTCTTCCATAAGCTACATGACCTCAAGTGCTCAGAGTTCAGAGTTACCTATTTTAATAATGTACATACAGATCAGAATTGGGACAGGAAGTTATTTTAGACAATTAAATCTGTCAGTTTTGGATACATTGGGAATTTGGGGGACTTTTCACCTGTGTCGTCCTTATTGGGACCGAATCAGTGTGGGGACGATGCATGAAAAGTGACAATCTTAAAGCAACATCAAGAAAATGATCTCCCCAGCTAAGACTTACGGCTGTCCTAGGAATTTCCAGATGATACTTCTCCTCTGCGTTCAGGCTCCCCAGAGGCCTCTCCTTATCAAGTGGACCATCTGGGGCTGGCAATGGAGGGCCATTTCAGTGTTGGATGAGTCCCTGCAGAACAATAAAATTGAAACAGACATGATAGTGTTTCTGTGGAGCCTGCTTGTTCCCTCTTTAAACATTTTTAAATAGAAGAAAAAATGTCCTGAAATATGGAAAGTATTAAGGAAACTCCTTCTGAAACCTGAGGCTGCTCTCCTAGCTCTGGGTTCTCATATGAATGGCTGTGGACAGGGCTCTGGTAGTTATCGTATGAGAATTGGTTTAAGAGTCAGGTGAATAGAGATTGCTTTCATGCCTGAGACAATAGTAAATAAATAGAAGTAATGGATTATATGGTGGTAGAAAGGTCCAGCAGGATAATTGACATAGTTTAGTGGTGGCAAGGCATATTTAAAAGATGATAAACCACACATGCTGTGAGTACTTAAATGTCTATTTCAGTGTTACTCTATTTGACACGTAGGCATAAGTTATGAAGATAAAGATTATAACTGTTGTTATCTCAGGTGTTACCATGGTGATGCTACCTACTGGACCACCCCCAAACTGTAAGCAGCAGTCACTGCCCTTGCTCCTGATCGTGTGGGTGGGATTGTGCTCCACAGACTCCAGCTGTGCAGTCTGCAGGCTGCCTAGACCCACTTCTCAGGACTTCCCCTTTCTTCATTCAGCGGGTCAGAAAAACACGTGCCTCTCCTGGTGACAGCTCCTTCCAAGAAGACAGTCTCTGTGGTGCTGACATCGTAGATTTACTGCCCTGACTCTGTGCAGCTCTCACAGAAGCTTTCAAACACATGGGTGGTTTTGGGGTTGTTAATAATCCAGTCAGCCCACTGTGTTTTCTATCTGTTAATCAAGGTACTTCATCAGGTCTCTATTTCTCCTCGGTGCTATCACAGTGTATATTGGTGCTGTTGATTCCATCTCTGTGTGAGACCTTGACCTCTTTCCCCAGGTAGAGACTTTCAGGCTTGCACTTAGCATCTCCAGTACGTAAACTAGAAGTAGCTGAGTAGCCCCCTGTGATGGCTCTTTGGGTGGGCGCGCTCCACGTCCACAGTGCATTTTGTGCCGAGACACTCTGTTGGCTTTATATCTTCATTGTCCCAAAATGTCCCTTTTCCTTCCTTGTGAACCCAAACAGATCAGTCAGAAACCTTTAGGTTGAAGTTTTCCAACATGACATCACACTGTAGCGTCGTCTTCTAAAAACTCTCTGTGGATTCCCCTGAATGTGCAGTTGCTAGGAGCAGCAGGTATGTTCCCAGAATGACGAAGATCCCACACAGGCATCCGGGAGCTGTGGATTTGGGGCTGGAGGGTAGCAAGCGGACCAATAAGCATCGTCCTCTGACTTTCTTGCAGATGGCATTGTCTGCTTCATGCTACATTTTTCCCACAGTGAAGTGGGAGGCGAGGGCTGTTTCAGCTGCCATTGATGAGAATAAAACTCCCAATGTCTGATGGCAGGCTGCTATTTCACACTCGGCCATTTTTGTTTCAACAGAAATTTAGTTGCTTGTTTTTGCTGGCAGAGTTTGCCTGTTGCACAGTAGAGAGGCGGCTGCATGGAGTTAGGAGCTCAGCGGTCTCTCCTCACATTCATGTTCATCTCATGGCTAGGATGCTGCCAGTTCCTTAAAGGGAAACACCTTCATATAGGCTGGGGCAACACCGTGTTATCACTGAGGCCCGAAAAAATGTCAACAAACATGAACGCTGCTTTCCTCATACCTGCTTTCTGTGCTTTGGCAACATTTGACCCACATTACATATCAAATGCAGTGATTCTGTATAAAAGCCATCTAATTTTTACCACTCCTTTTGTAGTATATTTCTGCAGTGTTCTTTTTAGGTGCGCATACGTGTGTGCCTGTGCATGTGTGTATGTGTCTGTGTGTGTCCGTGTGTGTGTCCGTGTGTGTGTGTGTACTTGCAGTAGGTCAGATGACAACCTCCGGTAGCCCTCCTCAGGAGACATGAACAATGTTTTATGAGACAGCATCTCTTTGCCAGGGTCTTAGCAAGAAGGCTGTGCTGACTGATGAGCCCTAAGCAGCCACCTTCTCTGTTTCCCTAGCACCAGGATCATTAGCGCACCACCACCATGCCTGGTTTTTCATGTAGGTTCTTCGTGATCCAAACCGAGGTCCTTATGGTGGAGCAGCAAGCACTTTATTAACTGAGCCCAGTCTCCAGATATTAGAAAAACTCCTAATGCAATAAAATCTTTGCCATAGTTTTCAGTGTAAAGCAAGAAGGTGACAAAAATGTCCTAGAAAAGTTTACCTTGACCTCTCTCCCATTCACTTATTATTGATTTAGTTATTTTTACTGCAAACCCTAAATAGAGGTTTTTGTTTTTAAAGTGTCAAAATCAAACTTTAAAAGTCTGTGTTCTTTACAGAGAAGTATTGTGTGTGCATGAGTCTTATTTCTTATAAGATCCCAACTTGAGGGCTAGGAAGATGTCTTCATGGATAAGGTGCTGAAGGCTGAAGAATGTCTGGAGGCCTGTGGGCCACCTAGCGTGGCATATGGGGATACAGCAAGCAGGAACACAGGAGACCCTTCTCAACAAGGTGGAAGACACAGTCATACACTTGAGGTTGCCTCAATGTGTGTTCCCTGGCATGCAAACCTGTGTACACACACATAAACGCAAAACCATATATTCAATGATTTTAAAAAGAAACCGAAACCTTAATAATCAGCTGAAAATAGTATTTTCTGATAGGAAGGGAACCAAATAAACTCTAGGACATCTTTAGAAGACAGATCATTTCCTTTAAGAAGGTAAAATTTTAAACATAGCAATATTTTAGCTAAGAAGATTTGAAATCTTTGTACATCAATATTACCCTCCGGTCTTGAAACATCTTAGGATGGAAAATTAAGAGGTTTTTAATAAGTTGTCTTACTCAGACATGAGTGTAGAGGGCCAGAGTTTCCTATGGTAGATATCAGACTTTCATCACCATCTCGGTTCTTCTTGGCTTCTAGCAAGCTTGAAGCTATTTAAGCCTCTTTGCCCTCCTTGCTAACAGTAGAGTCTCCACAGCTAAGCACTCAGTTCCTGTGGAAGTGATAGTAATTTGTTTAGGGCCTGGAGCCCGAGAGAGCAGAAGGCCACAGATGATGTGAAGTAGAAAAGTAGTCCCTGGGAATCATGGAAAATGCTGTCATTTGGCTTCCAACACCTTCCAGAAATGTATGATTCTTGAAATTCATAGTCTGTTCTCCACTAGATTCCACAAAGCTAACGTGTGCATGTGTAGTCACTCATGGCTCCTGTCACATCTACCCAGTCCTCCGGTTCAACAGCGGTGTAATTTCAAATTCACAGTTCTAGTTTTACTGAGTGAAGTTGGTTGGAACGTCTGCGATTTTTTGAAGAGAGAGCAAAAGAACATAGTTTAAAGAACGTGTCTGTGAGGCTCAGAGTGCCCGCTCCTTCCCTTAGGCATTTTACTCACTAGCCTGAGTTTTGGTAAAGCTGTGTCGGGTTCCTCAGGCCAGTTGCAGAATATCATATTTGTTACCTAGCATGTGTCCTGTAAATGCACAGAACACTTTATTAGCATAGTCTCCTATTGACGCCATCTCTGCGGTTGTCATTTAAAAGGCGACAGCTGCTTTATAAAAAGAAAGGCTTGTCTCGGCTTCCTTGGGAGGAGCACTGTGTCGGCTTCATCAAATTTTTGCTTACCCGAAATAAGACATCCCCATAGAATTCTGGTGTTTGGTGATAGGTGGGCATGATAATGATGAAGGATTACATCTGTTATTATTGTAGGCTCTCTGATAGACTCTATAACATACTTTCATCTTTGCTTCAATTATGGGATTGGTTCTCTTGATTACCTACCTACATGTATTTCTTAGTGGTGAGAGGCCAGAGGCTCTGCACTGCCACACTCAGCAGCCTGAGACGTTGCCTTTCTGTTTCTATGGACCTTTACCCACCTGGATGAAGAAAAGTGCTCAAGAAACAAAATTACCCACCTGGATGAAGAAAAGTGCTCAAGAAACAAAAGCACACGCGAGAGTGTGCATGCTTCTCAAAGAAGTGTCACCGTTCATTGAAGGACATCTTAACACAGAGTCTAAGCACAGGAAGCAGTAAGGCATCCCCGGATGTGGATATGGGGCTCTCTTCCTGGGAGAGTCAGAGTGAAGCTTCTTAGCTTCACTATGTGGCATTTTTGGTGACTCTCAAGTTGCCCCTCAAAAGGAAGGTCACTGTGGAAAACTGTTTTCTGTTTTCTCTCTTTATAAGTGAGGCTGTAAGGCGGCTGCTGCGCTGCCTGGGATGGAATCACATCCTGATGAAGTAATACACCTGGAGCATCGGAGTGGTTCAGGATGAGCGCGCTAGAGAACTGTAGGTTTTCAGCTAGGAGGGAGAAGGGTCTTGATTGGTTAATTGTGCTGGATTCTGGCTTCTCAGCTGGGAAGAGGCTTCCACCAGACTCCGTTGTGAGGTGTTCCTGCTCCTTCCCACATGCATGCATTACTCCTGCCTTCCTGTCTGACCTCAGACTCAGCAGATATTCAGGGTCATTTGTGTCATCCTTGTGCTAACTCCCAGAGCCTGTAAGGAAATACGATTTGAGGAGAGCAGTAAGCAAGTACATAAAGCGCAGGTTTTGATGTGGTAGACATATCGAAGGCATCCGCTGGGAATACGATTATTAGTGAGGCTTGTGTCTGTCCTGGCTTCATAAAGGAGGTAAACCTTTGAATGATTAGTAGCCACCTGCCAAGGTTAAATTTGGGTCTTCAGTGACTCAGATGGGTCAGCACGAATAGGACCACAGAAACCTGAGACAGCCAGATGTGATAGCAATAGTGTATGATCGGGATGGGGCTTGCTAACAAGACATGATGAGAAAACTCACCTAGGCCACGGCCATGGCACTGAAGGGCATGTGGAACCGTCAGCAGAACAGATTCACTCTCTGATCGATAGAGAGCTACTCTTAGAATCAAACTTGATCAGCTTTGGAGCTATAGCAAAGGCTTATGCAGAGGTTGTTGAGGGGGTGAATTTGGAAACTATAAAACAGCTAATCCGTGTCAGTTAGAAGCCTGGTGAGAGTTGAGAGGATCCAGAGGATCCATAGATGAAGAATAAGTGTGCGTGGAGGTGGGGGAATATAGCCAAGAGATAGCAACAAGGCCACAGACCTGGAGAAGTGATGGACACAGAAGGACTCTAAAATGAACATAATTGGAGTGAGTCCTGGAGCCTAGGGTGGTATTACTATTCATGGTAAAGGAGAGAAAACCTGGATGTTGACTACCCTGTTTCAGCTTGAAATCTGAGGCCTGTCTACATGAAGAATTCATCTCTAAATGGAGGCATTTAGAGAAAGAGATTCAGTTCTTTGGAGTTCTGGAATATAGTTATGGTTTATGTCATAATTAAATTATCATGACTTTCCCTTATGCCAAGCCTTACTGTTATGTTATGCATTATCTATTACGTGTTATGAGATTGTGTTTATATGTCTGTAAACACTCACGGACTCACGTGTGTCCCTATTTGAAACTCTTAGGACTACCGGTGAAGATTTGGAGTAGTATGTGGAATTTCACCCCTAGAAGAGAGCTGACTGCAGGTTCCCATCTATCTGTCTCTGTTCAGAACCCATGTGGCTGAGAAAGAAGGCTGAGATTAGTGGCCCAGCTCCCCAAACTTCTCTCAGCTGTGCTGTGTCCCAGTGTAGCAGAGCAATAGTAACTGGTTTTCCCCACGGCCTGTGACCTATGCAGTCTGTTCATCACCCTATCAGTTTGAGGCATGAGTTCCGTATTGTGGAGTGGTCCTTAAATCCAGTCAGAGTGGTTGGTTACTCCTACCCTTGTGCCACTATTAGACCAGTGTATCATGCAGACATGTCACCATTGTAAGGTTTATGGTGTTTAGCTATATTGATGATTACCTTTCTCCTGTGGTAGCATGTAGAGTTCCCAGCAGAGTTCCCTTCAGTCCCTAGGGCTGAAGCCTCTAGTTAGGCACCAGTTCAACTTCTCTGTGTTTGGTGAGATATGTAAGTGTTGTCTTCAACAGTGGAGCCTTATTGTCAGTTTATAAGTAACATGTTTCTTTTCTCAAGCTGATTCTTGAAAACTTACTCTGTAACTGCCTAATACTGTCCTAAATTTTCTTTAGCATCTGTTTGTGTTTGTATTTTGTTGTTGTTGTTGTTGTACACTCCTGTATCCCTGCAGTTCATAATGCCAGGAAAATAGTGAGTCTCTAGTGTGCAGTTGTAGAATGAATCAATGATTATTGTAAGATGTGTTAACGTGACATGTAATGTCCTTATTTTCAACATGAAAATGAACAAAATTTATCAAGATTTAAGATCTCGAAGTATTCTCAGAGCAGAATGCCAGACCACCCATATAGATGGACCAGTTGCGGTAGCATCCACCAAGAGTAGATATGAGCATCAAACAGCGTCTTAAGTGTCATGTGCTGCAGGTTAATCATGGAATTACCAAGGATCCTGTAACCTAGAGTGCTTTTAAAGTAAAACAATTAAGCATTGTTCCAGTAATTATTATGCTGTGCTATTGGGGTACCATAACAGCAGAAAAGCTTTATCTATGAATAAACAGAAAACAATAAATTGTTCAGAGCAGACTGGTGTGGGAGAATTGTCTGTATTCTGTCAATCATGTATTTTAATAAAATGCTGATGGGCCAGGCAGGAAGTATAGGCAGGTCAACCAGACAGGAGGTAGAGATGGGGCAATGAGAACAGATGGGTAAGGAGCCTAGTCGCCGGAAGCAGAGCCGGAAGCCAGAGAGCAAGTGGAGGGCANGAGACCACGCCCCAATGGGCTGGTATCTCAGCAGCTATTGGCTGAAGGAGCAGACGGAGCTCCCGCAACAGCAGACTTCGGCTTTGTTTTCTCTATTCATATTGTCATAAGAACTTTCAAAATGAAATGTAATAAAATGCAAAATGCATACACTTAATGAAAAGTGCTTATTAGCAGTTTGGTATTTTAAATATTTCAATTACAGGTACACTATTTGCTGTTTTTACAGTGGCAACTGCCCTTCTAGATTTCATGAGTTACTCAGCTGTAAGTACAGATGACATAATACCAATTAGGACAGCTATTTGGAGAGAAAATTGTTCCCCAGTGTTAACTTATTTCTTGTATAAGGAAATTACATTTAAGCGATATCAAAGGAAAGTTCTTCAGGTAATTGGAAACTTGCCCCTGGAATGGCACCCTTCTACATGTTCATTTTTAGAAAATGAATGTGTTTATTTATATATTCATGTACCTATAGCAATGATTGGGAACTTGAGAAGGTGTTTCTCAAGTTAAGGAGAGCAGATTAAGGGTCGTATTGTTCCATCTGGTAGCATTTAGAGACAAGTCCTCCCTCAGCACAGGAGCAGGACTGAAATACCACATAGGGCAGATTCATGCATCCTGTGATAGTTCTTCCTTCCGCTCATGAGGATTCGTCTGTAAGAAAACAGACAAGGGGAGATTGATGGCTTGGCTAATTCTATCCCTAATCTCCAAGTCTGCTAACAGTGTTACTCACACTGTTGTGGCGCTTTCTGCTGTTGTCATGGACACTCATCCATTGAAAGCACACAGATGCTTGCCAATGATCCATCCTTGCATGCTGCCTGCTGGGACTTGAGTCTGATCTCACTCTTTGATTAAAGTACAAAGTATTCAGGAGAAACCCATTCTCCTTGACTCATAGAAAGCTTGCTGTCTGATTCCAGTAAGGAACTAAATGACTAATATATTTATGTAGCCCGAGTGCCTACAGATGCTTTATTTTAAATCAGCCAGCTTTTTACTTTGGAAAATCACTTTTATACTTTTGTTAATTAGGAGAGATTGTTTAAAGATTATATCAACTAAATCTCATTATTTTATAAACTTGTAATCCAGTGCAATTCTAAGGAAAATATTGGTTGTGTATAGTGTACTTGTATGCATGTGTAGAATATATAGGGATATGCAGGTGTTTATGTGTGCCCATAAATTTGGAGGCCATGGCTATAATTAAAAGTCTTTCTTAATTTCCACCTTATCTTTTGAGACAAGGTCTCTTACTGAACTTAGTTCACCAGTTGGCTAGACTGGCTGGCTAGAAAGCTACCAGGATCCACCTGTATCTACCTACCCTTTCCACAGTATATAGGTTTCCAGATGTTCATGACCACACCTTATTTTTACAGGGTGCCAGGGATCTGAATCCAGGTCCTAATGCTTGCATGGCAAGCATTTACCCCCTTAGCCATCTCTCTGGTCCTAGAAAAAGTACTTAGATTACTAGGTAATGGCTCATGTCTCATTTCTTTACTCACTTGTGTGTATTTCTCTCCCAGAAACTAAAATGCAACATAAAGATTATGAAAATCACCCAGCATTATGCAAACATCAGTCCTACTGCTTTGTCACCTTGGGCCAGACAGTCATCTCCCCACAACTTACGTATGTTTCACATCTATCGTCGTCCACCTTAGTTGTAGTTCTAGGCTTATATTGAAGAGTGCAGATTGTATCTGACATAATCACTGAGCCAGAGACCAGTGATCTTTCTTATGACAATAATGAACTCAAGTCCTTGAAGGTACATGGAGACTCTAGAGGGCTAATCCTGGCACTCCACATCTTTATATTCTTGATTTATTATGTATTACAAGCACTAAACAGATACTTAATAGCAGAATTCTATGTCAAAGTTTGGTTGGTTCAACTTCTACTTTATGTTATTTTCTCTGCTCTTGGTATTTGATCCTTTTCAGGCTGTTTCCACTTTTACTACTGAAGGTGACTTTCTCAATATTTCCGTTAACAGAAGTTGTTAGGGGGTTTTGTGTTGAATGCATATCCTAAGAACATGACTTTTCTCAGCACACTGACTTGAGAAAAGTAATGCTCTCTCTTTATAGTGAAGTGTGCTCTGTTTGGAAGTGAATTAATTATTTTTCTGGTGCTGTGGACCTGGCTCCAGGGAGTTTCAGTTTTGGCATATTGCCATGGCAAGGTTCCTAATTCTCCCTCTGCTTAAGTGAAGACAATTTTTAACTGTTAAAATGCTATGTAGCTTCAGATACGGGTCCTGTTTCCTCCCTCTCTTGAGTAGAGGAAAGCTGGGGAAGCTTTCTTTACTACAGAGTAGACTCTAAAGCAGTGAAAGTGCTGAGGATCAGTTGTTGAATCCTTCACCTCAGGCCCTTTGGACAGTTACTCTGTCCGTTCATTTAGATATTGGGTTCTAGATTAAAAAATTCATTTGTTTTTCACTAACACCATGATAAGATAATATCATAATAACAACTGCTTGGAATCATATTTGTATTCAGTTAGCCAGGAAGACTTTGGCCTCTGGTGTGAGTGTTGCTAGTTTATCAGTTTTCTTTCTTTTGTCAGTGTGCGGTTTAGAATACCCTGACCCTTGACCGTTCAGTATCCTTGTTGTGAGCCTTGACTGCCGAATGCACCTCATTTACCACTTGTATTTATAGGTCCTGCTGAAAGGCAGGGCGTGTTGCATAGCCAGGCGGAGCTCTCTTGTGGAATTACCTACTGGACCTCTTTGCTTCACTGGGACAAAATTTCTGATAGAATCTACTTGAAGGAGGAAGGATTTATCTCGATTGGCAGCTTTAGAGAGTTCAGTCGTGGTCACTCGACCCGGAGTTTCTGCGTCTGGCGTGACACAGAGCATTAGTGCAGTGGGAACAGGTGACAGAAACTGTCTGCATGTCACAACGAGCAGACTGCAGGGAGCTCCGTAGCAGGGCCTTTCCTCCGGTGACATACTCTATCCAGATAGATCCCCCAAAGTTACAGAGGCTCATAACTAGTGTCACTAGCTGGCAACCAATCTTTTAAAACGAGAGTCTTTGAGATGGATGGGGGATGGAGCACACTTCATCCCCAAATCATCATACCCGACAATACATAAAACTGGAAAATCATTCTTCTTACAAGTTAGTGATGAGATCAAGTGGACAACAAAACACATGATGGTCCTGATGGGGGGGAGGGCAGAAAGTGTGTGATTATAACAAGCCAGTAGGTAATTGTGAGAGAAAACAGAAATGATCATAAATTCATTTGGTACCTCATGGTGGTGGTTTACTGTTTGGCAGTTGTAGGACCTGGAGAAATTACTCCCTCTCCCCATTAATTAATGAATTCCTTGGTAAAGTAGAACTAAGAGTTGCTGCCTGTTCTGGCTGGAATTGCAGGAATCAGAAAGGGTCATGTGAAATAGCTGTTCTATCATCCAGGCCCCTGTAGACCGCCACCGAGAATGCAACTGAGCAAAGAAGGCATGTGCCACAGCACTCTGATCCCAGACATCCCACATCCCGTGCATCACACAGTCCAGCTCTACCTCATGTGGACTGGCACAACATTCAAAGAAATGCAGCTCTGAGATTATATAAAAATGACTCTGGGTGGTTGTGGAAAGCAAAGAAATGAAGGGCCCATGCCAGTCTGTGTGTGAGACCCTGTCTGGTAGAATAAAGAACATGGAACCAGAATTGAAGTCACTCATGTAGAGGCTTCCATCCGGGTTCAACTCCAGAGACAGCATGGATTGCACGGTTATTGTTAACTACTTCTGAGGGGCTTGAGCGCTCACAAGAAACAGCCAAGATTTCACAGGAGTTATGAAGGTTGAAACATATTTTACATTCAGTCCTCATGTTGATTGCATTAAGTTATACCAATAGCAATACTCACAAAGAAAAAGGTAGTATAATGTTAGAATATAATAAAGAGAAACTAAGTATTCAAGAGGAAAAATAAATTCAGTAAAGGTGGAAGTCAATATGAAGGCTGGCATCGAGACATTTTTAATATATTTTGAAGAGAAACCTGCATATGAGGTGGTTATTGGTTGTTCTCTGGCAGTAAGACAAGTAACCAGGTAATCTCTGCAGGAAAATGTAAGACTACACAAGACTTTCTCCCTGAGAAATTCACCTCATTTCTTGGACTTCAACTACACAAATATTATCTGTCTGGCTCTCTATTTGGGTTGCTATAAGCTCCTGCCTGGCAAGGCCTAGTTGATAAATTATGAGTCCTCTGTACCTAGCCTAACATCAAGCTCAGAGAATATATATTTCATATATATTTTAATTAAATCAACTCTTCTGAAAAGCATTTCCTCATGAAACAGCCCCATGCTTCAAATTCTACCTAATTGCTGTCTCCTTCCACCAATAATCCAGAATCCTTTTCGGTTCTTCACTTCCCTTCCATCTGCCCAGCTCGTCAATTATCCAATTACTTATTAATTCCCACAGATTCTTCCTGGACCAGCCCTTTATATAGATTTCTTTAGGGATTCTTGTTCCCATCATTCTGGCTCCGATCCTTCATTCATCTTCAAACAGTAACCTTTTTAGTGCTCGGCGAGTCTTGGGTTTTCATTCATAAATCCAGCCCGCATGTTTAAGCTGTCATTTGTCCGAAAACACTGCTTCCATTTGCACTGAGTCGCCACCTCCCATATTTTTGTAAACTTCCCAATTTGGGGATGTATCTTACACTATTTGGCTGTGTGAATTCTGTACCACAAGCAGTGCCGGCTTTGCATATTCTTGGACACACCATTGCTGCTTTTCTTATGCTCTGTTTATAACATTTAAAGGAACTGCCTTTCTTCAGAATCACACCGTAAGTTTCAGCATTGCCCCAACATATTTCTCAAAGCTCGCACACTGCTTCCCGCAGTATTAACACATTATACAAACAATTCAGTTACGGTATGAACTAGAAATCAGAATGTTGGAGAGGATGAAGTGATGAAAAACAAGAAATCCAATAAAATGTTTTACCTTTAGGGCTGGCAGCTAAATAAAACCTCAGAGTTTCACTTTGTTTAACATCTGTAATTGCTTAGGGAAAAAAAGCACTCTTTACAAACTTCGTAGCTAAGAGTACTTGCTGCTCATCCAGAGGACTGGAGTTTGGTTCTCAGCACCCACTAAGGCATCCCACAACTGTCTAATTACTTCAGTTTTCAGGGATCCATTGTCCTCCATTGGCTCCTGCATGTGCCAGAGCGCTCTCTCTCTCTCTCTCTCTCTCT
>LOJH01034703.1:282-15960 GCA_001685095.1 Ellobius talpinus
GCCCGGAAGCAGGCTGAGTTGGGGAATCCTTTGACCCCACAGGTGGAGAGGGGTCCTGGGGAAGGGAAGCTGAGATGGGATGAGGAGAGAAAGGCAGCAGGCAGGGGCGGGAGAGTCCCCACTGGATGGCCAGAAAGTTTAGGGGGATGGGGGGTGCCTGAGCTCCCCTTTCCCTGGCGTCAGGCTAGCCGCGGGTCGAGCATGTCAGAGACATTTTATGTTGTTTTCAAGCACTTGTAAGCTAGTAATGTATGCTACTATTGAGGAGCAATCTTTGGCAGTGGTCTTAGTTTTCAGCCTTGCAGTAAATTAAGATTAGGACAGGTAAAAGGAGTTAGGCAGAGTTGGTACATGCTGTTGGGTATAAGCAGACACTGCTCATTCATTTCCCAGCCACTTAGATCAGAATAATCACACTGAAACTACATTAATTGCAATACTGTTTGGCCAATGACTCAGGCATATTCTAGCTAGCTCTTACACCTTAAATTAACCCATTTCTATCCATCTGTGTATCGCTGCGATGCTATGGCCTACTGGTAAGGTTCCTAAGGTTACAGTGTGTCCTCATTTGGCAGCTACATAACATCTCTCCACCTCTGCCTACTTTCTCTATATATCTCTGTTCTGGTGTCCCTCCTGGCTTTACTCTTCTAATCCATTAGCCTAAACAGCTTTATTCAACAACCAATAAAAGCAACACATATACAAAAGGACATTCCACATCAGTTGAGCCAGAAGCTGGAGATTGCCTAAGCACTCCCAGAGCAGCAGGAAGCATATTCTAGAAGACATGGCACTTAATGACATTCATTTCTATTGACAGGTGGTTGAAAACCATTTGCAAATAATCTTGTCATAAAAGAAGACACATTTGCGATTTTATAAAATGTTCCATACTGAGACTGAATAATCATAATATCTAATTGCTAATAAGATGTATGATATAAGTCTTTACTCTTAATCTCTAGTGTACCTTGAAGAATGAAAAGGACCAAATGCTGAGAAAACCTCACCTTTACAACTGGCTTTCATACTTACATGTATGTTGAAGAAGGTCATAGAAGTAAGCACAGATAGAGTTGGTATGATGTTTGTGTGGGTATAAACACCAGGTCACTATTATCCTACACCATTCTACATTTAAATGTAGACTTCTCCAAATCTACAACCAAGACTTCTCCACAAGGCTTGAGCACAGCACATTAATAGCTGGCTACTTTTGGTCACTTTCCTGCCTTATCTTAACAGATGTGGTAATAAATCTTAGAATTTGAAGTTAGAATTCTATAGCTCACTGTGGTGAAAGTTGTCAATGTTGCTTATTCACAGAGAAAAGTGACCAATGCCTACTTTACACAAAGCAGTATATCAGGTATTTGTTATAAATAAAGACCCAGTGCCCAGCTTTAATGTTTTCTTAGTAGGTAAAAAATTAAAATAAAATATGATTTCAAGCCACATAGAAAAATAATAATTGTGGTTCTAGCATCAGCTTTCACAAACATGTTCAGTGTGACCACGTGGTAACTGCTGTGATCATTCTTTCTTGCTGGAGGTGGGTATGTTGGTTACATCCTTGATTTGGGGGACGCAGAGTTGCTCCTCCTCTGGTCAAGGGAGAATGGGATGGTAACAGAAGTTGGTGGGATAAGTCTTTCCTGAATTTGTTCCACAAGCTCTTAAATTGGACCTTAAAGTAAGATCTGAAGTCCATTGTACTTTCTTGGCCCACTTGGTCTGAAAGTGAGTTGTGATGTCTGAACCCCTTCTTCCCTGTCTGTGCACATGGACTGACCCACAACAGAGAAGCTGAAGGACCACATGAAGAGGAATGGAAATGTCAATCTATTATGGTTATCATGTGCATGTATATGATGTGGGTGTGTGTGTGTAATAGTCCACATGGAGGATATAGGACAATTTTGTACAGTCTCATCTTTCCTTCCACCTTTATGTGGGTCCCAGGGATCAAACTCAGGTCTCCAGGCATGTGCAGCTAACATCCTGACCTGTTGAATCATCTCATGGGCCCCCAAAGAATGGGGCTACTTCTGTTAGTGATTCCTCCCTGATTGTGTGATGCCATAAGGCAGAGAAGACTTTTGCATAGTGAGCTCCTCAGAACTCTATGTGATATTGCCACCGGAATACCTTACTCTCTCTTTCTTCTTTAGATGGGAGAGCAGTGTAAGATAGTTTAACTCAAATTATCTTCATTCCTGGGCCATAGAGTGAATGTCTATAAAGCAAAGGATATGATAGTGAGGAGCACAATTGTCTGTCAAGAGGAATCATGTCAATTGGCCTTCCTTCCCACAATCAGTGCATGCCCTCAACTGTCTCTCTGCTTTCTCAGTAGTTAGAAGGTATGAGCTAAAAGATATTGTTGAGGTTTATATTAATAGAATTGCCTACTGTCCAGTTGCTTTGGTAAAATGCCTGGTAGGAAAAATGTATCAGATTATTGTTAATAACTCTGTTACTTATTTATAAATAAGATGGTAGATATATTCTAATACTGATATCCTAAAGCCCTCCAATCTTGGCAGAAATGTGCTTAACTATCCTGTATCCAAAACCTATACTTGGTTGAAAGAATCATTTCTGATTTTCAGACCATCTTAAAAAATAAGTTTTGTAGTGAAAGATTTCTTCTATAGTCCTAATCCATATTTTGATACACTTCCAAGTAATAAAACACTCTTAGATTAGTTTATGTAAGGATTCAGCTTCTCACATGTTCTGAGAAATTACCACAGTATAATCTATTTTTCACACGAGGATGGTTGACAATTATAGATAGCAAACAAAGCTTTGTTCAGTTTAAAATACAAGTGTTAACTATGATATTTCTTTTTTGGCATTCTTTATCATCCTTCTTCCAGTCTGTTGGTAGACTAACCTAAATTTTTGAAATATCTATGCATGGGTTTTGTGTGCATATGTGTATGCATGTTCACATGTTTATGTGTGCACATGTGTGTATATATGTACACACGTTTATGAACATGGGTATAGAGGCTTAACGTTCATACTAGTGTCTTACTTGCTTGTGGTTTGCCTTTTTCCTTGAGTCACAGCCACTCCATAAATCTAGGCAAGCTAACCAACTTCCTCCAGAGATTCCATCTCTGCATCCTGCTTGCTGGTTCTAGGATCACAGTGAACAACTTTTATGTAGGTTCTGGGATCTGAACTTTGGTGCTTATTGTATAGCACAGACTTTATCCATTGAGCCACATGCACAGTCCTAAAATATTTAAAAAGATCTTTAATATTTTTATTTTCAGCAATAAGTAACAATAGTATGTCTATGGGGTAGACTGATGGATATATTAACTGTTCTGAAACCTTTAAACAAGCAGTTCTTAACCTGTGGGTCATGAGCCCTTTATGGTCACATATCAGACATCATTTATATCAGATATTTCCATTGTTATTCATAACAGTAGCAAAGTTATAGTTATGAAATAATAATGAAGTAATTTTGTGATTCGATTCACCACAATACAAGAAACTGTATCAAAGGGTTACAACATTAGGAAAGTTGAGAACCACTGCTTTAACTATCAATTTAACTAATATAAGTTACATATCGGAATCCACATTAATTAACAGGCATAGTTCCATTGTGAGAACATTTAAAATTTAATACTTGAGCAGTTCTAAATATGCAGTGGATCAATAACTATTATAGTGACAATTCATCAAAATACATCATTAAAGCTTCTGCTTCCTATGTAGCTGAATATTTGGATCCTTTGCCCAACATTAGTTCTTTTTCCAGTAACCTCCTTCAGAACCTCTGGTACCTATAGTCTCCTCTTTGCCTTGCAAATGCAGTTACTTTTGGCATCCCATATAAGTGAGATCACTCAGTGTTTGTCTTTCTGCACTGGGAATGATTGTAAGATATAACACCCTAAGTCTGAAGATCAAACTTCAAAACTTAAAGCACTATCTACTAACTTCATACCACTTTGTCTCTCTTAGAAGGTAAAACCATCCTGAGTAGAATCATTTTAATCTGGAGACTCCATCTTGTTCAGTTTTCGCTAAGTATGATTGAATGTGAATAGTAGGGAATGTTTATAATAATGGAAGGATGTGGGGTTGTGGGACTTCCTACAGAGTTATTAGGAATGTTTTCTTTGTAAAAGAGGCATTTAAGCTGAGACATGGGTTTTGTAGACTTCAAATGAGGAAAGAATCAGTGGTTTAGTGTTCCTGGTAGTGGTGATGGTGAATTTCAAGCTTGATGTTCTGACAACAGAGAGCTTGATGTTCCCCTAAAGCTAACCAAGAGTGAATAACAGAAATAAAAATGTCAAGATCAGGGTTCTATGGGAAATAGTGAAATGGAACAGAAACTGGTCAGAGATATTCAGGATAGACTATATCATCTAGATCAATGATGTTTTTGTCTAATCTCTTCCATAGGCCACATACATTTCATATATCTGATACATATCTCAATTTCTATGATACCTATAATTTATATTTCCTAGTGATTTGAAAATGTATCTCTGTAAAAAAATTACTAAGTATTAATAATAGAAGCCTTTTTTTGTAGTTGTCCAAACTTGGAAGCAACCATGGTATCTTTCAGCAAGAGGATTAATAAGCTGTGATTTATCATATGTCTGTATATCAGACAGTACAACCCAATATTGAAAAGCAAAACCAGAAATGAGCTACTAAGCCATAAAGACAGAGAAGAAACTTAAAGTCACATTACCAAATGAGAGAGCCTAAACTGAAAGACTGCATACTGCATGATGCCTCCAAACATAAGAAAGTTTGGGAAAGATGAAACTCCTGGACAGTGAAAAAATCAGTGGTTTCCAGTACTTTGGAGAAGATAACAAGCAGGATTTTTATAGAAAAAAATTACTCTGCATAATGATAAAATGATAGACATCATTATACATTTCAAGACACACAGAATGTGTGATATTGAGTGAATCTTAATGAATACTATGAACTGGAGGTGATAATGGATTTCAGTGAATACACCAGCATGATGTGTGGTGTTGATAGCTGAGAGGGCTCCATGTATTGGAGAAAATAAAGCTGTATGGGATTTTGAGATATTTGAAATTTTTTCTCCTCAGTTTTTCTGTGGAATTACAAGTGTTCTAAAGTGTTAAAACTATGTCTTTCTAAGTGTAGTGGTTCATGCCTTTAATCCCAACACTTGGGAGTTTGAGGAAGGAGAGAGTACTCTTGTTAGATACTAACATGGGCTGCATAGTGATACCCTCTTCTAAAGTCCCCTGACACAAATGTTTCACTTTTTTTCATAATTATAACTTAGGTCATGGGCTATAGGTGTTATGGATAAATGATTCCTGTTGATATAGGTCTTACCAAACAGTGAGTTATGTACATTGTAATAGATGTAGAAGAAGTTGAGATATGACATTCTTTAGATACTTTGTGAGTTTTAGATATTCATCTAACCTTCCTAAAATGAATAAATAGTTAATTAAATACAGCCACTACCTTTGCGATTTTTAAACCTCTTAAATCCAAATATTAAAAAGTGAATGATCTTTCAAGAAGGGATGGAGGGAAAGAGAGGGAGCAGAAATGGGGGAGAGAGAGATATGCAGTGTGAAACGAATTCTTTTTTGTACTGTGACAACACAAATGGGAGTATCCAGAAACTCAATTAAAAAAACACAACTCAACCTTTATTAGGAGTGGACCTTTCAAATGGTTGATTTTTCCAGTTGAAGTGATGAAAAAAATTGATGGTTGAGCTGTATGATACATGGAAGGAAGTTCCTGAACTGGTAAATAATGATAAATAATGGTAAGGTAGAACTTGTGCTTGGTAGAAACTTTGGTTAGTAGAACTAGCTTGTGCGTAGCTTTCTTGGGAGACATTGCTTGTAGAAAACTGTGTGTTTGACCTTGTGCCTGGACACCCTGCATAGCTTTCCCTCGGCAGTTCACTCACCAGACACGGCTTCTAAAGAGAAAGGAGTTTATAAATATGCAACGGCAACCTCTCTGGAGAATGTGCCCCGATGTGTGGAATTTTATAGTTCTTATGGTGTAAATGCATCCATCATGACAATTTTCCCTACTCTGAAGTCGTTAGTCAGATGAAATTGGCACTTGATTCCTGCAACTGGTGTTGTTGGTCTAAGCATGCTACTGCATGAAAAGATCCTTTTTTCACAACCTCAGAAACAGTATGGGAATTATTTTTTATTTTGTAGAAACTACTGCTTTTTTGTACAAGTTATTGGCTTTCTTTCATAGTCTAAAAATTTTTCAGTGTCTTTTTTATGTGTCTTCCCACGAAATTCCTGTTTTGCTCCCCCTGGAATATGTCTAGTGTGCCTGCCCCCACTCGCTAGCAACCTCCATTATTTTACATCTTCTGCTAAAGCTAATATGTAATTTATCTGTCAGGTGGCTAATTGGAACCAGTTTAATTATGGATGTTCTGAACATGAAACAGTGGGTAGAGGTCAGACCACTAATAACTTAGAAGAAAGGGCTAGGTTTCCTGTTGCAATGCAGTGTCTACATGATCTAAGAATATCTTACTAATGTATTGAGTAGAGTGCTGGGGGGGACTTATAACATGAAACATGAACAGCATCAGGGTAATTAAAGTCAATACTAAATATTGTTGTAATAACTTTGAATGTTATAAAGCACAGAAAACACTGTTTTCAAATGACTCAATTCTGAAGTTTACATCTCCTACAGACATGGCAGGTTTTGATGCATTATTGATAGATGGAGTTAGTCTGTGGAAAGGACTGAACTCATACCTCTTTGAAAAAATTTGCTGGCATAGCCTGCAGAAAATGTTCCTTTAAGGTATAACACCACTCAGATGCAACAAGATGAAAGAAAGGGTAATTCTGGGACATAACACAGATAATAAATATCTCTTCTATTTTTTTCTACAATTTCCATTCAGTTTTGCATTTCATAGATGCATATCTTGATTTATTATGATTCTAAACCTGGAAATCATTGCCATCTTTGAAAGCAACTGAACATTCATATTTCTCACAAATGCCTCCTCATTTATTTTGTTGCTTGAAACAGAGTTAAGTTTGTTCCAAAATCTTTAACTTATCTGTCAAATTCTCAGAGCTATTTGGTTATAAATAGATATGTATCTATTAGGAAAAATACAGGATTATCTAAAACATGTATGGGGAGAGAAGAGTGAGGGGGAGAGAGTAGAAGAGATGGAGGGAGAAAGGGAGGAAGGGGTGAAGGCAGAGAGAGAGAGAGAGAGAGAGAGAGAGAGAGAGAGAGAGAATCTGTATAAGGACTCTAAGTCCCCTTAGAGGAAAACATGTTCAGTGTTATAGAGAAATGTATAAATGGCCCAAAGAAAATATTTTCTTTTGTTAAAAGTATGCTTTATTAATTATTTATTAATTACATGTGGTAATGCTACTGAAATGCTCTCAATGGACTATTATCCTTTTCCTATTATATTTTTCTCTTCATAGAATACAAGTAAGACTATAAAACTATTTTTAAGCATCTTTGTAACATGGAAATTTAATATAATGACACTATTTCCCCTCTAGTCACTTTTAAGAGTATGGATATTCCTGAGTGACAAATTGAGGGCTTATAAAAGAAATCTTAATGGATTATATATTAAGGAAAGTATAAAATTTTTTGTGCACAAGATTGTCTATTTTGGTAATTATATAAATGACTAATGTAACTAGTTGGAAGAAAAAGAAGAGATAAGGGTTCTATATAAATAAAACATCTCTCTCCACAATTTCTCACTCCACACTAATCATCATGACAAATGGATTGACTATTCGGTTCGAATGAACACATTTCCAACATGGTTTTTTATTTAACTTATCCAGCCGACTCTCAGGAACACACAAGATTCAACACTAATGAATATTTATGTACCACACGATCTCATGGGGTGTGTATGTCATTAGTGGGAACATGGAACTTTCTCTGGCTTCCAGGATAAATGTCAATAAAACTAAAAGCCTGGTGAAACGGGAAGGCGCATGAACTGCTTTCCTGAGGGACTATGGTTGCAGTTGTTCTAGGAGAACTGCGGCCCTTCGGGGAATTGCAGAAAACAGCTGCAGAATTCAAAGAGCTACCCCTCTAAGGTGGGCACATCACTATTTCATGGAAACTTAAGACTGAATCTGTTATGACTCAGGAAACCAGGACAGCAAACAGGGAAGCGTGCATCTCTGGCCTGCAGGAGAAAATGGTAACGGAAACAGAAAGTCTGAGGGTAAAGGGGACTGCTCAGAGTGACTCTTGGGTTCTATCAATTGCTGCTATGCACCTGAATTCTTAATAGTTCTTTAGGGAAGGTTAGCGCTATTGCTCTCTCTGCTTTATTTGAAGCTGATTTTCGATAAAACACACTTTATATAGACTCTTTGTCTCCATATAGGTATAGAGAGAGTAATGCGTGTCTTTCAGCTTCTCAAGGTCTCCTTCAAGTAATATTGGCAACTGTGATTTGGCCTTCTTGATTCTCTCCCTCTCTTTATTCATTAGGTTAACGCCGCATTTGGGCATGGAATCTTCAGGACTTGTTGGTTACTGCATACTGAAGAAATAGGACTGTAAAATCAGGAACACTTTAGTTATTCCTGCATCACATGAACACAGTATTAGAAAAAACAAAAAGTAAGAAATATTTATTTTGGTTCATGGTTTCAGAAAATTTAAGTTTCTCATAGCAGAGAAAACAGGCAGTTCTCTTCGGGGTAGCTGGACTGTATGACAGAGGTTGTACCCATGACAGAAGACCAAGAAACAGAGGAACAGGCTGGAGTTGGGCGCTGACCTCAACCTTCAAAGGCTTGCTCACATTAACTACTTCTATCAACTAAGCTGTGCTTTGTAAAAGTTCCACAGCTTCTCAAAGCTGAGTCCCCAGAGGAGTAGAGCGTGTTTAACATGCAGGGTTAAGGAGGAAATACCAGATTCGCCTCACAACCGGGAGGGAAGAAACGTGGACACGAGTGTACGCCGCCGCTGGGGCTTTCAAGGTGCCGGTTGGACAGCTGGATCCACCTCTCTTTCCCATTGGTTGAACTCCCTGGCATGTCTTAATTGTGTCTGAGAACAGAAAGGCAAATCCACGGCTGTTCCGAAACCTGTGGGCAGACAGGTAGAGAACTGATTCTGGAGGGGAAAAGAAGCTCAAATAGGCAGGGGCCATACGGTTTGAGCTGTGTAAAGCTGTGTAAGCACAAGGAGCAGCAGCCTCATTATCTTCTGTAAGGGTCGAGTTCTGTCCGACACAGAGAATCAGCGTTATCACTTCAACGCACATTTTTTCCCTTTAATAGTTCTGTGACACTTTCATCTCAATTTCTCTCTGGTAACATGGGGATAAACAATCATATATGAACAAAGCTGCAAAGTGAAATCCAGCATGCAGTTAAATTTGGGTTCACACAAGCAGCATATAATCTTTAATACAGGAATACATGATGCAGCATTTGAGGCATACTGAAAATGTGTGTTTTCATCTAATTCAGGTTTACGTGCTCTCTTCATTCTAAATCTGAAAATTCTGACTACACAGTTACACTTTAAATAAAAATGATTTATTTAAATAACATACTAGCATGAACATGATACTATCTTAGAATCCATATTGTACATGGAAATATTGTCTTTAAAAAGACTCATGTGATATAGGACACTTTATACTTCAATATTCTTGGATGTAAAAGGCAAATCTTGGGAGTTTACAGATGGAAATTTTATGAGAAAGTGACCCCACTATGTCAAATAAAAAATACATTAAATTTTTTTTCAATTTTTAATTTAAGTGCATGATCTCTGACTAGCCATGCAAGTACCTTCATGCTCATCTTTGTTTGAATCATCGGAAAGCATTGAAGAACAAATGTTTTCATTTTCATGACATATATACATTTATGATTATTCTCCCACAAATTAACTCAATATTCAATCTTTTTGTAGCTGTATCATTTATATTAATTAAAACAAATGTCACTTGTACTGGTTATCGTCATTGTTTAAGATCAGTAATTCACATTTCTATCATTGATTTTGGCTTAAGTTTGAAAAGAATATGGATTCCTAGATTTCTACACAAATCACTCACATTATCTGTGTTCATAACTCTATACTGTTTGTTTTCTTAAAGAAATACTCCTAAATTTCATAGCACATTTAGCACTGTGATTGAATCTAAATACTGGACTTCCTCTGGAACCGGTATTAACTATATCACGAGTCTAGTTTGTATGCATAACTCATGCCCAGACATTGTGCTGGAGACAGCACATATCTCTGAAATGCTGGTCACCAACTTCAGTCGCAGACCATGCTGACTGAAAGTGTCGATCAGTCACAGACACCACCACCTGGATCAGAGACGGACATGAAATCCATCATGCCTAATTATGTTGTCACTGTGAAGTAGGCCAGCACTGAAGAAGGAATTAGAAATGAACTTGGATTCTGTTTTAAGCTCCCATACACATAGAACTTACAGCACTTCTTAAATTGAAGAGAACTTTACCAAATGTTCCTCACATACCTTAAGGGACTGAGGTCACAGGACAAAGAACCACATTTAAATCTGGAAAGACAAGTGCATTCAGGGCATAACAGCTAAAGTCAACCTCCACAGAACAAGTTTCTCCATCAATCAAATGTAACTCTCTACTAAGATGTGGGTTTGGCCATTTGCCTTCTTCTCTCGCTTGCTGCCATTTGCATCTGTCCTTCTTGTGGTCAATTCTTTCTGTGGTGATTTCAGGTTAGACAATGGAATTGCCAGCTAAATCTGCAGGAGCAGTTGGGTATATGGTTTATGAAGGGAAGGGACTAATTTTGAAGTTTGTGTAAAAACTAAGGGAAGAAGAAATGCCTTTTAAAATCAAAAGTTCTCAGTTTTGTTGTAAAGCAGGTTATGAAATGCTAGAATTTTTCAGGGTAAAGCAGGGTCAGTTAGAGTATATGGATTCTCTGATGAGAAATATCTTGTTGACGGGATGAGCAGTGAATAGGGAACAACAGGAAACTCGCCCAGGTAACCAGAAATGGATGTCCTGTTGGTCCTTCTGAAGCTGGAACAAAGAGTCAGAGCATAAAGGGCAGAACACTGAAAGCATCTAGGATACAGTCTGTTATCCAGAGATCACATGTCCCTGGATCTGTCTAAATGTCTCAACAAGAGGAGAGGAAGCTAAAGGAAAAGCATCAGGGTAATTGATATGCCTTAAGTTTTAGTCATTTGTGTAGCTGGCTTTTAACTATTGCTATAATAAAACATTTACATGGTGATAAGCCATCCCTTTCAAATAGTGTAGAGTCTAGTTTTGCAGGGATTTATTTGAAAACAATTGGAGTTTATGGCAAAATGTGAGCTTTCTTTGTTAAGAAATAATAGACATTTAATGAGAAACTGTTTTGTGCCAAGAACTGTGTTGAAATTATACTTTCATGGACAATTAAGATACTGGTCTATCCTCAGAGTTCATGTCTTTGGGGAAGAAGACAGTTCACAGACATGGGATTGTAGAAATGATGAATAAAATGTGAGGGAGACATAGGCGAGGGCAAAGGAAATACATTGGGAATTCCCTTAGCTGAGCTACAGAGTCCAGGATGAAGGAACCTACCCAGCACCCAGGTGAAGGGAGGAGCAACAGCCTGAGGGAGTGCATTTCAGGGTGTGACTGCTAATGGTCCTTTCTGGACCTAAACTTCTAAGCACATCAATATAATTAATTCATTTCACTACTCCCCCAACTCCAACTTGTTAATAAGGAAAGTGGAGAAAAGTTAAAAACAATCAATTAACATCTAGAGATCTAAAAATCTACATTAGCAAATGACCTAATAGGTGTGTGTGCTTCATTTAGCTAACTTCTTTGGAGAAGAAGCTACACTATACAAGTACAATTCCAAACTAAATGAATTCTATTTCTTAGAATATCGACACTTTTAATATTTAAAGGCATTTCTTATGATGTATTTTTTTAAAATGCTTATTTTGATTTCTTTCTATTTCTAAAGACGATTATAATTCAAGGCGTTTATGGTTTTTTGGATTCCCCAGGACAAGTGCAGGCCAGTTTGTTCAAATTGACCTTGCTTTGATCTGTTCTGTCAATTCCTGGGCAATGCCTTTCTCTAGTTCTTTTTGGTTAGCAGCCCCCAGTAGGTTTCCAGCAACTGTTTTTCTGTTTATGGTCTGTTGAAACAATAGGAGACCACCAATTCATTCAGTGTTTTTTGTTTTTTCTCCTTTTATTGAAAATAGATTTTTTTCTTACGTAATATACCTTGATTATGCTTTCCCCTCCATCCAATCCTCCCAGTTCCTCCCAACAACCCCTCTCTGTCTCTCATTAGAAAATAAAAATTGTTTCTATGGGATTATAATGAAATACAAATAAAAATAATGAGATGAAATATAAGTTAAAACAAAACCCAACACATTGGAATTGGAGAAAAAAAAGAAAAAAAAGAGTCCAAGAAAACTCATTAGAAGCAGAGACCCACCTGTTACCACACTGAGGCATCTCATACAATCCCTAAACTACAGGTCTCAAAAGACCTGTGGGGTAAAAAGAGAGAAGAATAACATAAAATAAAGAAAATAAAATAAAAATAAAGACAAGGATCCTTCAAAGATGCTGTGAGTTCATTTGCTGTTGGCCTGCCTCACTGAGCATGCAGCCTAGGCTTCAGAGTAGTTTGTTTCCCCTGTGAGACTCCCTTGGAGGAAACTAATTTTAAATATGCAACTGGATATCAATTAGAGATTTCTTTTGTGTTAGGGACATGTGTCTACTCTTTTCAGCTGTAAGACCCCATCTGATGCAGACCCATGCAGGTGCTTACAGGGTGCCTTAGTCTCTCTGAGTTCATATGTGCAATGATCATGCTGATTTAGATGGCCTCATGTCCTTGGTGTGCTCCGTCCTTGCTGGCTCTTAGACTCTTCCTGTTTCCTCTTCCATAGGGTTCCCTGAGCTATGAGGGGTGAGATTTGATGGGGACATTCTGTTTAGGGCTGAGTGTTTCAAAGTCTCTCACTCTGCATGATGTGTGACTGTGAGTCTCTGTTATCTGTTTAAATATGCTGAAGAAGGAAGCTTCTCTACTAATGCTCTATGAGTAAAGCAGAATGTCATAAGGGATTATTTTTATTGCTTTTTTAAAGAATAGTAGTATTTGTTTTTGTCTAGGTCCTTGGGATATCTACTCTTAAGTCTTGGTCACCAAAGAAGTGTCAGATATGGGTTTTATCTTGTGGAGTGGGCCTTAAATCAGATATTGGGTGGTTACTTCCACAAGATCTGTGCCACCATTACACTAGCATATCTTACAAGCAGGACACCATTGTAGATCAAAGAATTTGTGGATGGGTTAGTGTTTTTTTTTCTCCTTTGTTAGTGTACCTTCCTGTACCAAAGACACTTACACATAGGGATGAAGGCACTAAGGAGGAACTGGTATGACTGACTTCTTCGTGTTTAATGCATTGTGTAGGTGTTGACTTCAGCAACAGGGCCTTGTCATCAGTTTGTAGAGAGCAACTTATAGTCTTGACCACAGCCTCAGCTGGTTGGTTATTCCTTTAGGATCCCTTTGGTCAACAACTTAATTATATGCCACCCAATCTTAATACTGAAAACTTCATTTAGTAAGAAGAGATGGAGAATTGGGACTGTCTCCCCCATTATTTCATTATTTGGTGATTTCATTTAGATTTCCTTCATATATGTATACATTTTAGGAATCTTCTACTATATTGGGTTTCCATACTACTCCTCAAATGGTCCCTAATTTTAGCTGTCTTTACTCATCTTCTTTCCTTGTCCTCTTTTCCCTTTCTTTCTCCATTTGATCCTCTCATTCCAGTCTTTTGCCCCATACATACCTTTCCTAGAAAGATCCGTTTATTTCCCAAAGTCCCTTACTTTACACCCAGCCTCTATGCTTCTGTGGAGTCTAGCTTGGTTTTTATTGATTTAAAAGCTAATAGCCACACATAAGTGAATACATACAACATTTTTCTTTCTGGGTCTGTGATACCTCACTGAGAATTTTTTTTAGTTCTATCCACCCACCTGCCAATTTCATGATTTAATTTTTAGTGGCTTGGTAATACTCCATTGTGCAAATGTACCACATTTCCTTTATCAGTTCTTTTGGTAAGGTTTATCCCAGTTGTTTCTAATTTCTGACTCTTATGGATAGAATATCAATGAGTATAGTTGAGCAAATGTCTCTGTGGTGGAATGGAGTATTCTTTGGTATATGTCCAAAAGTGGTATAGTTGGATCTTGAACTTGGTCAATTCTCAGCTTACTAAGGAACCTCTGCCCTAATTTTCATAGTGGATGTATATGTCAGCACTCCCATCAGCAATGGAACAATATTCCTATTGCCAGCATGAATTGTCACTTGTTTTATTGTCAGTCATTTGTTTTATTCTTGAAGGTGTACAGTGAAATCTCAAACTAATTTTGATTTGCATTTCCCTGATGACTAATGATATCAGACATTTCTTTAAGTATTTATCAGTCATTTGAGTTTCCTCTTTTGAGAATTTCTGTTTAGATCTATATTCCCCCTTTAAGTTGGATTATTTTTCTTGCTATCTAGTTTTTGAGCTATTTACATATTTTAGTTATTAGTCCTCTTTTTGTTGTATGATTGGAAAATCTTTTCCCATTCTATAGGCTGTGACTTTGTCCTAATAATGGTGTCCTTTGCTGTGTAGAAGTGTTTCACTTTCATGAGGCTCTAATTAGTAATTGTTGATCTTAGTGCCTGCACTATCAGAGTTCTTTTCAGAAAGTCTTCTCTGTGCCAATGAGTTCAAGCCTATTCTCCACTCCTTTTTTCTATCCTGTTCATTGTGTTGAAATATGAGCAAGGTGAATAATATGGATCTATTTGGAATCTTCTACATGAAGCTGTTCAATTTGACCAGCACCATTTATTGAAGATACTGTCTTTTTTCAGTGTCTCCTTCTGACTTCTTTATCAAAAATCACATATGCATAGGTTTTGAATTTACATCTGGGTCTTTAATTTGATTCCATTGATACTTGAATGTTTTTGTGCCAATATCATGCTGTTTTGATTACTATAGTTCTAATAGAATTTGAAATCAGGAATGATGGCACCTCTTGCAGTTCTTTTATTATACAGGACTATTATAGCTATCCTGTATGTTTTATGTTTCCACATGAATATAAAGATGGGCTTTTCAAGATCTCTTAAGAATTGTATTAGAAGTTTTATGGAGATTGCATTGAATCTGTTGATTGCTTTTGGTATGATGGCCAATTTTGCCATATTAGTCTTACCAATCCATGGGCATGAGAGAAATTTCCATCTTCTGATATTGTCTTCAGTTCTGTCTTCAATGTCTTAAAGATTTTATCATATAAGTCTTTCACTTGCTCAGTTAAAATTACCCCAAGATGAATTGCATTATTTGAAGCTATTGCAAAAGATGTCCCCAAGATCTTTTCCTCAGTTCATTTATCATTTATTGCAGGGAAGGCCAGGCTGCTAGTTCATGCCTGTCACCTGGCTAGCCCAGCCCCAAAATAACCACACAGAACCTTATTAATTAAATCACTGCTTGGCCCATTAGCTCTAGTTTCTTATTGGCTAATT
>LOJH01034704.1:10202-20558 GCA_001685095.1 Ellobius talpinus
GTACAGAATAGAATTGGATATTTATTACTTAAAGGAGAGAGAGAGAATGGGGAAAGAAGGAGAAAAGAAAGAAGAGAGACAGAAAAGGAAAGCTGGAGAGAGAAGAGAGACGCATGCCAAGAGAGAAGACAGTGAGAATCTAAGATGGTGAGGGAGTGGGCGTGGCTTGTTTCTTAAAGAGACGAGAACCATAACAATAATTAAAAATAATTACTCTTAAGTATGCATTATTAATTCTTTTAAGATAGATTTTTCACTATGCAGCCCTGGCTGGCCTGAAATTTGATGTAGAGCAGGCTGGACACAAACTGAGAATTCCCCCTGCCTCCACCTCCTGAGTGCTGGGTCTAAGGACTGGCATCGTCTTGCCCTGTTTATTTTACTAAGTAGGACATTCTCATAAAGCCGTTGGGCCCGCAGAAGAATAACTGCTTCCTGGAGGAAGGGTATGTGTGCTGAACTAGCTGCCTTTTTAACTGAATGCCATTCCTGATGCCTCCTTCCAAGGTGCTATCCAGGCCCAGACCCGCATGGCTTCCGAGATCAGGTAAGATGAGACGACTCACTGCAGTGTGGCTGTAGATCTGTTTACTTCCCGAGGAGCCAGCTATGACTTGTCAGGCTCCAGTATCTGGCAAACATGTTTTAAAAAGTAAAAAAAGCCTGTCACTTTGAGGGAAACAACTGATAGTGTTTCTTGACAAGTGTTTCAAGCCCCCACCCCACCCAAACATATACTATTTTCTAATTCATCATTTATCTTCTGCCTTCCTGGGAAATGAAGGCTGGAAATGGTATCCTGTCCTTTGTCTGGGCACAAGTATTCCATAAAGCGACTCTGGAGTGCTCTCTCTAGTGCCTGCCTGTGTCAGGCGCTAAACGGAAGCTGCTTTCTCTCACCATGAGGGGAAATTGAAAAGCTTCGAATTATTTTCTATCAGATGTGAATAAATTCATGAATTGATGAAACCGACATATTCGTGCCGATCCCCAAGTAGATACTCCTGAAAGGTAATTCAGAGTTCTTTCATAACAGGGAACAACGCAGACAATGGGGCTACAATGAAGTCAAAGCAATCATAAAATATTGAATTTTAGGAAAAACTCTCAGTTCTCTAGGAAGAGAAATAAGACTATGCGCAGTGGCTAAAAAGGCATATATAACACAGAATCTTATCTGAATATCTCTCAAAGGTGACACTAGTTGGGCTCTGGCATTGCTAAGATAAAAGACCCGTGAAAAGCAGCTTGAACGACGGAAGAGGGGCTGAGGATCATGGTTCTGAGGCGTTGCTCCGTCACGGCTGTGAGAGCATGGCAGGGCTGAAAACAGATCTCATTACAGCAGCCAAGAAGCAGTGAGAAAGGGAACAGGAAGTGGTAGGACATGACCTATCCCCAGAGCAGGTCCCCGTGAACTCCTTCCTCCAAGGTCCCACCTCCTACACTGTCACCTCCCCCGAAAATGTCATCTTATGACTCCACCAATGGATCAGTAATGAGGTCAGAGATCTCATGGTCTCTTTGGAGACCCCTCCTCTTTGGAGACCCCTCCCGGACATAGCTAGAGGTATTTATTAACCCAATTAAGTTGGCAATCAAGATTGCCATCACAATACTTAAACACAGTTCCCCACAGCACCAGTGCCAATGTAAACAAGGCCATCTGTGTCCTGACACTCTGGAAGCTGCAGCACCGAGTGATGGCCCCGTCATTATGCCATTAGCGTCCCCTCTCAGTCGATTAGCCAGATGTGTTTTCTAAACACTGAAAGCACACCTATCAAGGCTTTGGGTGAGACAATGTGAACTCAGATTACAGGATGCTTTGGGCACAGACAGAAGTGAAAAGAGGAGAAGGGAAAATGAAGCCAAAAGAGATTGGGCAATAGCAAGATACTGCTCAAGAGAAGGAGGGAAGGAGGAAGAGGAAGTAATAGAAGAGGCTATTATAGTGGTAGCCACGCCGTGGTGGGACACAGAGACACTCTTTGAAGCACATTCGCCAAATGCTTCCATACTCAGCAGTGGCTGGGCCCATCTTGCATGAGCAAAGCTTCCTGAGTCATCTATGGGACAATCCAAAGCCTGTGGAGTCCTGTGGGCTGCTTGCTTGACCCGCGGGGACAGCGTCTGTGTCCTTAGAAAAGGTATTTCTCTACAGACACCGGACTGCTCTCCTCAGGAATGGAACGGTGATATTCATACAGAAGTCGGCGGTCAGCTAAGTTTATCCTTGGTGGGGAGGGAACACGGGGCCTGAACGTTCCTCCCACTGGGATAGAGGAGAGTATTCCTACCTGCTGAACAGCAGTTCAGGTCTCAAGGCCTAAGGGGCGGGATTCTCCCTAGGCCTAAGCCTAAGCCTTAGGGGGAAGTCAGTGCTCTCAGTGAGAGGTTGTGCAACAGCAAGGAAGAGGCATCACAGAAGCTCCTAATTAACCTGAACTCTCTCCCTTAAGACACAGCCCCAGCCCCAGCAATGTGCCTGCCAGTTCCAGTCCAGGAATCCTGATTGCTGTGTCGGTTGTTATGGAAACAGACCACACTACTTCCTGAAGAATTCATTATTCCAACAAATCTATTTCTTTTACTAGTTACAGGCCCCCCAAACGAGCGGTTCAGATGCCAGGGACAAGGAGCTCCAAGGAGCAAAGCTGGTGATTAGCAGAGACTTCTTCCAGGAGCAGGAAGTTAAGCCCACCTTGGGTGATAGTGAAACAGACTGACGAGGAGGCCAGCTCAGGAGACGAGAGGGTGCAGACAGAGCTGAAGTCAAAGAGAGACCTGAGGATGTAGCAGGAAGGACACTGGGGCCAGCTAGCATATAGTGATGAGGACAGTTTGTCAGGGGCTGTCCATTCTTCAGGGGCCGACGGTACTTGAACACAGGAAGAGCGTTTGGAATATTAACTCTGTTTCAAGCATAGACATGAACATGTCCTCCTAGGTGTGGTCAATCTGCAGTTCTATGGCCGCTCTGACTGATTGTAACCTGCACAATTCAGGAGTGTTCTTTTTCTTGAGACAGGGTTTCCTGTAGTTCAGGCTGTCCACACAGCCCTTTTGTAGTCAAAGATGACCTCATGGTGTGGGTGGTCCTTCTGTCTATGTGTTGCTTTTATTGATTAATGAATAAAGAAACTGCCTTGGCCTGTTGATAGGGCAGAACTTAGGCAGGGAAAATTGGATGGAATGCTGGGAGAAGGAAGGAGGAGAGAGACGTCATGGATCCACAGCTGGAGATAGATGTGCTGGAACTTTGCGGGTAGGNTGAATAAAGAAACTGCCTTGGCCTGTTGATAGGGCAGAACTTAGGCAGGGAAAATTGGATGGAATGCTGGGAGAAGGAAGGAGGAGAGAGACGTCATGGATCCACAGCTGGAGATAGATGTGCTGGAACTTTGCGGGTAGGCCACGACCTCGTGGTGATACACAGATTAATGGAGATGGGTTAAATTAATATGTAAGAGTTAGCCAATAAGAAGTTAGAGCTGATGGGCCAAGCAGTGATTTAATTAATACAACTTCTGTGTGATTATTTCGGGGCTAAACTAGCCAGGCGGCCGGGATGAACAAGCAGCCCCTCCGTCCTACAAAGTTGACCTTTTGGTCCTCTCTATCTGCCTTCAATGTTGGGGGCTGAACCAGGGCCTCGCATGTGCTAGGCAAGCATTCTACCCATTGAGCCAGACCTCCCGCCCACTAACCTTCTGTAGACAGAACCATGTTTGTACCATTGACATCTTGTGGCTCTTATTAAAATTTACCCAAACAGTTCTCGCTGTGCCTTCATGTTTTCAGGGACTTCATAACTTCAAACAGACCCATGATAACATAGCCATTCTGCTGTTTGTCATGTGGGTATTTGGAACCTAGGCCTCATTTTAATAGATGCCTTAGAAAAAGAGAATCCAATTCCCTGTATGACAGTGGCTTTGTCCCTTCTGTCTAAACAGTGAATTGTTTTATTTTTCCAAGCAGAACAGTGGCTGACCAATAAGTAGAAAAACAGGAGATATTGGTCAGATGCAAGAAAATTCTTGTGTTCAGAGAAAGAGGGTCTGAGTGCTCTATGGACCTGAAGGGTCCCGTGTTCAGTCTCGCTGTCTGTGGTTCCACACTGTGTTCTTTGAGTGTCCAAAGGGCCCAGGGTTTCACAAGAGGTGAGCCAAGGTCTTCAGTTATGCCACACACAGAGGCAACAGTGCATTTCCTAGGCGTAGGCTATGAGTCAGAGCAGTGGGAAAACTGGAAATAATATTGCCAGAGGTGGTGATGACAACCAGAAGCCGGGCTGTATTATGGTTACAAGCTTTTGGGGATCACATTATTAAAACAACATGGTAATGAAGGATTCCTACTCCAAACATCTAGATATCAACCTTAAGGGCTCTCTCCTTTCCCCGATTTGGCTTCTAATATAAAATAAGAGCAGAGACTAGAATATATTATGGTACAAGGAAGGTCTCATGCCAAGAACACAGCTTGTTAAAGTTTTAGTAAGCCATACGCAGGACCAGTTTTCCTTTGGAATTAAGATATCCAGTGAAGGCTAAGAAATACACCTTTACTTCCTAAGAAAAATACAAAACAAGAATGGAAGAACTGAGCTAAGGGCCACCAGAGGCCAACAAAGGAGCCCCAGCAAGACTGAATTCATTCTCATGAATTCTCATGGACATATGCTGTCCTCAGCTAGAGTTTCCCTTCTGCCACCTCCCATGAGGCCCTTCACCAGCTCCTAGTTCTAGGTCAGCATGGCTTCCTCAGGGAAGCTGTCCTGGCCTAGTCACCCACTTGACCAGATTACTCTCCTTTTCCTCTTTTTTAACTCTTTAGTAATACTTCTCAGGGGATGTGATCAGTTAATTACTCTCTTCCATACGATGGGGTGTCTGGCTCCATCCCGGCCACAGTCCCCCTCAAATAGTTTGTGTGAGAGGCCAGGAGCTCAGATGACAGCTCAGGTAGCTTTGTGATGAGGGTGAGAGCCTGGCACAAGAAGATGTAGTCACAGACCCTTGTCTCCAGACTGCCACCAGGTTAGCTCTCAGCTTCTCTGGGCTTCATTCTCCCCACCCGACAATGAGGGAGATTTACCCCATAGGTTCACAAGGTGGTGGGTGCCCTAAGGTCAGCACACAGTTGATCTGATTGTATTTCCCTGGGAATAACACCATTGTTTTCCCATTCCTGAAGAGGTAGGGAAACTTTCACTGTTTGGAAGTATAGAAAGATACTTTTGTGGAAAATGGACAAGGAGTGAATACTTGCTAATATGTGTGTATATATTATATATAATGATATATGTCATATATAATACTATATATATACTTGTATAGCAAACAGGAAAGTGTACCTTTTGGGAGGCATTCTGATGACCTGACATGTTTTGACATATGTTGGAGAGGGCTGGGATTGAACCCAAGACTTTGAACGTCATTATAAAGAGCTCTTGTCGCTCCTTCTCCTTCCCAACCTTGCAAACTTTTGCATAACTCGTTCCTTCCTGTCCACAAGTAAAGTTAATCTCTACCCCCATGATCTTGGCTAAGTCCCAAAACTTTCCTGAGTGTCGACTTTCTAGTCTGTATAACAGAGATGGAACAGGGCTGGGTCACCCAGCTATGACATTGTTTGAGGATTATCTGCGGTGACCTGGAGCATGGCAGGTGCACAGAAGGTGTTAATCTTACACATTTTATCCAACAAGTAGCTAGAAAGTATCACTCTACTAGGACATTGAAGAAATTAGTTTTTTGGGGTGTGTGTGTGTGTGTGTGTATGTGTGTGTGTGCTATTGGGGTCAAATCCAAGGCTTCACAATACTAGGCAAGTGCTCTAGCCTTGGGCTATATACCCAGCCCCACACTAGACTTTTTTTTACTGTGAACTGTGCAGAATATAGTGTGTGGCAAGGGAGGAATATTTTCATATGTGGTCATTATGAATTTAGTTTTAATAGAGGGTTGGTAGTCAAATAGCAAAAGTGAGTGTTGGTCTTTAGCACGCAGCAGCCCCTTGGCCTTGTAATTCACTCCACTGCTACAGAGCTGAGCTCTGGGGCTGAGATTCCTACAGCCCCGCCTTTTCTATGCTGAAAAGCGACAACGCAAAAAAAAAGTTTAAATTGCACATTTATGCATGCAACCATCTGGAAACCTCAGGGGTATTATTTTGGTCAAGAGAAGAACATGAATTCAAAGCAGGACAGAATGAGAGATAAATATAATTTTTGGGCTATTACAATATTATTTGCAACTGTATTAGCAAAGTTGAGAGCTATTACTCACCCATCAGGAAGATAATTTTACATTTCCTCAAATCCTCCATTAAGCCTTTAAAAGAAGAATAATTTAAATTATTGACAAGAAATACCACACCGACACCCTGGTCCTACCCATGTTCTCCAGAGCTGAGCCCACAGGAATAAACAAGCTATGACAACCAGGGGGTAATGAGTGTGGAGGCTTCCCCCTTACCCAGGATTTTTATTTAATATAGATCTTTAATTCGAAATGTAAAATGATACTATCAAATAGTGTGACTCACATGGAAAGCCAACTTTTTGTCTGTTTCTTTTTGGTGTGAGGATTTGTTTGTTTTTTTTGAGACAGGGTCTCCCTGTGTATCCCAAGCTGGCCTCAAACTCCACTGAACTTCAAACCCTCCCTTCTTTTGCCTCAGCTCCCTGAGTGCTGAGGTTACAGGTGTGCACTATGCCTGGATATAAAGCCAATCTTAAACTTTATATTTAGTTTTTTTAATAAAATCTCAATTTGTTCTTTAAGATGTAGTACTTCTATTTTTAAGGGTTTCGTATGTGCACACAGAGCATGTGATTGTATCCATTCCCACTCCCCTACTCCTTCTAGATCCATCCCCCATCCAGTATTTCAACATTTGCAACCATCCTGTTTAAAAAAGGAGAAATTAATACACAAGATGTCTAGAAGACAAAAATAGTTTTTGGCTATCGTAGACAATGCCACTTTCTGTTTTAAGTTGTGATGTAAAGTTTCCTTTAAAATATCAATCTTTATTCATCATGAGTCAGCTATTAACCAAACAAGAAGTTAATAGAACCAGTAGTACAGAGCAATAATCATGGCAGGGAAAACAAGCTCTGAATCTGGGGAACCACTGCTGGGAGAAACAATTTGAGATAAGGAAAAGCATGAGAACATCTGGAGTCAGTGGGACCCTAATGACTTCGCATTGCTGAGTGTTGGAACGGGAACTTCAGGGCACCTAGGTAGGTGCCGCATTGCTGGTCCCACAAACGACAGGCTTGACCTACACAGGGGAGGGGTGTGGAATGCTGGGGGGACAGGGAGAGAGACCGTGATTATGCATTTTTACTAGGGTGTGGGACTGAAGGTTTCATACACGCTAGGTAAGGAGTCAACTGCTGAGCTATATCCCTAGCCCTTAAAATCTATTATTATTATTATTATTATTATTTACTTTATATATTTTCCTCCTTCTATGTTTGTGCACCACATGTGTGCACGGTGCCCACAGAAGCCAGAAAAGGCTGTCAGATCTCCTGAAACTGGAGTTATTGATGGCTGTTAGCTTCCACGTGGATGCTGGGAGCTGAACCCAAGTTCTCTGGAAAAGCAGCTAGGGCAGAGCCATTCTCCAGCCTATCCTAGTCCTTTAGTTGTTTTTTTTTTTAACTTTTTAATATGGGGTGGGGTTTTACTAAGAGATGCAGGTCAGCCTTTAATTCACCTTGTAGCCCAGGCTGGCCCTGAACTTTGGGTATTCTGACTTGCCCCCTTGAACAGCTGGGATTACAGGTCTCTGCCGTGGTCCAGTTGGTGTCTGGAATTTTTCATGAAGTCAGATAAGGAGCATCCCTAATGTGTTCTACAGCATCCCAGCTTCCCTGAGCATCTTTGAATGTATTTGCAGTTTAGGAAGGTGGCCATATTTACTGTGGTTATTTTCTTTGTTTTCAGGAAAGCTGATGTGCCTATACCCTATTTCAGCTTAAAAATTACTTTTTAGTTGAAAATCATGTATTCATAGAACATAGTAATTACTAAATTGTACAATAATTTTCAGTGACTTGGGAGCATGCTTATATAACAATATGTTAAAAATGTGATGCTTATACACACATAGATTCTCAACGGGGTAAAAATAGGATGAAGACAACGTACTCAAGTGAGGCATGCAAGAGTGTTAGGCACAAATGCCATTGGTCCTAGAGTTTTAGGTGGTTCTATCTTTCTACCTTAAAATGCTTCTGCAGTGAGGGCGCTGATGCTCTAACCAGGGATAAAGGAAACTTGGTGCAGCAGCTGCCCATCCAACGTGCAATGGAGACAGAGTTGGCTGTGGGCGGGGCTAGGTGATGGCGCTATCACGTATCCCAGGCTAGCCTCAAACTTACTATGCAGCTGAGGAGAATCTTGAACTTGAATCCCTTCTGTCTCCACCTGTTAAGTACTGGGGTTACAGGCGTGACCATCACATTAGGTTATGAAAGCCTGGACACTGAATCCAGCTACGAGCATGTTAGACAAGCACCCCCTGGCACCCCCTGTCCTTTGAGAAACTTAACATGATAAAAATGACCAAGTGGTACTACTTCAGGATGCGGTTGGGCTGGCTCCCAATGGGACACTGTAGCGCAGTAACTGCTATTTTGGAAAAGGAATTCTGTTTCCAAGTCAATTAGCAAATATTGCACCTCCTATAAGCCCAGTTGGCTGTGACTGCCACTGTGAAGATTTTATGTTTCAATTACATGTGAAGACTGTTGAGCTAAAGAACGCTACTCTCTACTATGTGACCTTGCTACTCTGTAACATTCAGTGGGGAATGGGACAGAGAATGTGTCCCAAACATCTTGACCAGAGCATCTACTTCTCACTGTGCCCCTTGAGAGTCATGTTCTCTGGCTGGGCAGCTGGGCAGTGCATCTCTTAGTAATGATTCCTTTCGGTTCCTCATGTGGACCAACAAGTCGGCAAGCCATGGATTCCCAGGATAACTCATGTTAACTGGTCAGGGAAAAATGCTCTGTTGTTTTTAATCTTAGCTGGTATTAAACAAAGACAGCATATTTGAAACTATGTGTTCTATTAGGGAAGGAAACTCACCTCCGGCGGTGTCCTCTCCAAACACATTTAGTTCATCATCACCCTGTTTTGAAAATAATCATAGCATTAGATGGTAACATTAACAGACACATTTACGCTCCTTGTTAACGATAAATGCTGGACATTTGAAACAACTCCATTAAGGGAAGAACGTCCAAACACTTGTAAAGATGAGTAACAGAATTTCAGGCGTTACATTGTTGCAAGCCATGCAGCGAGTAAGAGACAAAGTTGAAGGGTGAGCCTGGGCCGTCTGCCCTCAGAATTCATGATCTGTTGGCAACCAGTACAGATTTCAGTCTCTCTCTCTTAGTGCATAAATTATGTATGGACAGAAGAGCTAGCTTCAAGAAGACAAAATTCTTCAGTGTTAGAAGCTAACGGATAGGCAAGGTCACAGCTGTGTTATGAACACCCCCTAATTTAAGGTCGATGTTGGCAAATTTTTCAGCCAAGGGCCAAGCAGTAAGCATTTTTGATGTGAGCCTCATTGTCCCTGGCCACAGTTACAGTTTGTTAGTTCTTATGGATAAAATGAGGAAAGATCAAGTGACCGTTCTTTTCCCTCATGTTCATCTGTAAAACTCTCATTTCCCTTTGGCGAGGTCATTGTTTTCCTTCTAGAGCAGCGCGGTGTATTTGGGGGACAGGTTTATAAAGAGTTGGTTGCTGAGAACTCCCATCACAATCTACCTCATTCCCATCTTGTTTTCCTACTCCTTACCCATAGGTTACCACAGGCTCTAACTGTCAGCTTGCCACAGCCTAGAATCATCTCTGGAAAGTCTTTTTTAAAAAATTATTTATTTATTATGTATACTATGTTCCTCCTGCATGGACACCTCCAGGCCAGAAGAGGGCATCAGACCTCATTACAGATAATTGTGAGCTACCATATGGTCCTTGGGAATTGAACTCAGGACCTCTGGAAGAGCAGTCAGTGCTGGATGTTTGCCTTCTCAATGGTGGACTTAAGCCTGGAACTGTAAGCTGAAGGAACCCTTTCCTCTCCGAAGTTGCTGTTAGCCAGGGCATTTTATCATAACAACAGAGACAATGCTAGAACACCACATTTAGATGTTTTTATCCAGGCATATGAAAGAGTGACTTCCGGATATCCAAGAATTTAAATATGTGTGTGTCAGGGTGTGTGTATGCATGTGTGTGTAAGCATATGTGTCAGTGTGTGTATGCATGTGTGTAAGCATGTGTGTGCATGTGTGTGCAAGCGTGTGTG
>LOJH01034706.1:864-14005 GCA_001685095.1 Ellobius talpinus
GAGAGAGAGAGAGAGAGAGAGAGAGACTAGGCCTGGCTTGAGCATTTGAAATCCTAAGCCCACCCCCAGTGACACACTTCCTCCAACAGGGCCACACCTCCTAATAGTGTCAATCCCATGTATGCCGTTGACTTGCTGCTGTGTGAGCAATTATCCTGCACACTGGGTTCCAAGTGTGGTATTTTGAAATCATCCATCCAAGTTTATCTTTATGACTTTTTGTTGGTGGAAAAAAGCATTAATTGACTACGTCTTTAAAAGTAAAATACCGGAGCACAATACATTTAAGTGTGTGTGCATATGTGTGTGTATAAACATGCTTATATAGACATATACTGCTTTTTATGAATTTATCCTTTTAATTTTTAAAAACCTTTACATTTACTTATTTGTTTTGTGTCTGTGTGTGTGTGCACATGCACATACCACAACACATGTGTGAGGCTCGCTGGCAGGCACCTTTACCTGCTGAGACATTTTCCCCTTTTACTCATTTAATAAACATTCTTGAACACCTACTGTATATCATATACCCTGTAGTATATACAGAAGTATATATAGAAGGAACTAGCAATGAAACCTTCGGTAAGGTATGGTTTATGCCCTTAAGTGATTCAAATACCGTGATGAAGGCCATGTACTTGAGAGTCTGCTGTAGGGTCAACGGAGTAGTACTACCTCACTGCCCACTCTCTGAAATCTCTGGAGTAGGCAGGGAAGCATTTGACAGATGCTGCCTTCAGGCAGGAATAGTCCCCAAAATGAGAACATCTGCAGAGAACACATCCACACACAGTACAGGTGCACCAAGGATCGGGGAAAGAGATTCCTTTCTGATCAATTTCCACTAAACAAATCCAGATAAGTACTTTCGTGTGCCCAGTGCTATGAAGACTGCCACTGAGATTTTTAAATATAAGAAACATTTTGACTGAAAGAACTGATGTCACCTGAAATGACAGAGCGAAAGGGGGAAAGAGTGTGGTTTAAAATGAAAAGAAGTGCTGTTGGGAACAAAACCAGTTAAAAAAAAATTCCTTCTAATCAAATGGCACAGTCATTATAGCTGATTCCAAATAATTACATTCTTGAAAATAGCTAGTAGGGAAGGCTGGCTTTGCAGTGACCGGCCACGAAGATTGCCTTATTACACCATGTACTAATGCTCAAATAGCACACTGTGCCCCATAAATAGATGCGGTCATTATGCAACAGCCAACTACACAGTCAAACCTCTGTGTGTGTGTGTGTGTGTGAGTGCACTGTGTTCATGTGCGTGTTTGTGTGCATGTATGTGTGTTCATGTAGTAAGGGGAAGAACGGGTGGGAAAAGTGCATGGCCCCGTACTTAGAGGAGGATAACCGTGGAAGAATGACAGTGGAATTGGGCTGCGTGTTACTGGGATGAAAGAAGAATTTGACAAGAACCTTAAATCCCCACGAGGAAAATCAGGAGTTGAGTTTTGGTCTCAAGCCATAACAAAGGAGACTGCCAGGAGGAGACCTGACCCAAAGGAAGACATCGTGTCAATCATGTGGCTGTGGGTGGGGACTGGAGGTGAGGGGACAGGAAGGGACACCAATCAGGAGGTGGACAGAGTCCAGTGCAGGTGGCACTGCCCAGAACCCACAGTCCGCCTCTCTACTGTCTGAGATCACCGAGCCCGCTTACCTAGGTCAGGGACTACAGGAAGGAAAGACGTCCCATGCTTCACAGCCACTTGAGGCTAGCTGACCTGAAACTTGTTAGGAACCCTGTCTCCAGGGCTCTGCATGAATTTGGGTGAAACTTTGCTTTCATACGCCTCAGCACCCTGATAGTGGCTGGAAGAGAGGGGCCTCCACAGCACTCTGCAGATGGAGGGGCTCTGAGCAAGTCCTTTACTCTTGGCCCCTTAATTCCACTGCCAGAAGACTGAAATGGCTTTTTTCTAGGCTATTTCACATGGGTCAATCTTAAATCATCTGCAAACCTACAGGTTTAATCCAATCTCGGTCACAGACAAATGAAAAGGCAGGATTGGACAGGTGAAAGGCCTAGTCCAAGGGCATAGGGCAAAGGAGGCCAGTTGAAGGACCTATTGGGCCACATTAATTGGACAACTAAGAATCATTTCATGAAGTTTGAAGCCCCAGGGACAGTTTCCTTCCCCTAAGTCCTTTTTTTGGGTCTCTGGCAGAAAAGGTCTCTAGAGAGCTAGCTATGTGTGAAGACAACTGTGCCCAGGCAGGCCCCTGAGCTGGAGGAGGAAGCTTCCACTAAGCCTCCTACTGCAAATAAATAGAGAAGGCTCTCAACAAGAAGAGTTTAGTTAGCCAGTTCTCACACTTACTCACTTTTCAACTCTTGCTTTTTTTCTTTAGTGTTCTCTTGTACACTAAGACCAATGTCAAAATAAAAGATACCCAGACCACCACCAAAAATGATCTTAAAGAAGGCTGCATGTGCTTGGGAAAGATAAAGAAGCAGGCAGGTGTGGAGTCCTGTTGTTACTAGAGTTACTAACCAGGAGCCCCTGGAAGTGAGGAAACATTAAACGTGGCCAGTTTTTCACGTACAACATCATATATAATGCTTCCAACCACAGCACTGCCCACTGAATCAGGAAGTTAAGGAGCAAGGATAAAACAAAGAAAGCCAGAAAGCCCCCAGTAAATCTGTCCTTATGTATTCCAGTCATAAACAAGTTTCCCTTGCTTTTCATATGGAGCCTGCCATCACCTTAGCTGGGTTTATCACTTCAGACTAAGTGTCTTGAGGAAGCCGGAGCATCCTTCTGCCTTGACAGCACACGCTGATTAAATCTTCCAGAGAAAAGTTAGGCTAACCAGAAGCTGCCTCCTCTCCAGACTTCCCAGCCCGCATCTCTCCTTCCCTTTTCTCATTGCCGGGGAGAATAAATACAGGTGATAACATTTTGCAGCAAGTATCTACTGAAGATGTAGCTGTTTATGTCTGAACTGAAAATTTGGTTGAATTATCCAGTAACAAAAAGAATTGTGGAGCCAGTGAGGTGGTCTCTGTTAATGCAGAAAAAACCCAAAGAAAACCAGGGCCATTGAAGCTGACAGTGTGGAAGAGCTGCATTCTAGCGAGATAGCGTGTGTGTGTGTGTGTGTGTGTGTGTGTGTGTGCATGCGTGCGCGCACACGCACACCCACCCACCTTCTGGATAGAAGAAGCAGGGGACTGAGGCTTAGTTTGCAATTTTGCTGGTGGCAAGAGACTGGAAGACAGGAATTGGCAGCTCTCTGCAAACTGATTAATGCCCGGATCTCCAGAATGTGTGGTTTAAAAACTAACAAATCAGGAACTGGCCTACCCTGCTAACAGAAATATATCCCAGTTAGAACTCTGGAGAAACAATTATCTCGGTGGCATATGTACTGATCTGAGCATTAGAGCTTGTCTTTTTAATCTTCCCTGTTAGGAATATAAAAATCTGCTTAATAAATCACACAGCTCCCTAGACTTCACAAGGAATTCACAGACATTTAAGATCCAGATTTTACAAGTTATCTCCACTGCCAGTTAGCTGCTAAGAGCTACTGCAACCAAAGAACTTGGTCTGAGAGGTACAATTCTGCATCACTGCAGAGGTTTCTGACTTCTCTCAAAGACCCACAATCATGGAGCGGGGAGCATACACCTCTTGGATCACCACCCTGGCAGCTCAGGCCCCAGACTGCCCTTTTCCGTTCTTCCCAAATAACTGGCGCTGAAGCAGCACTGTGGGCAGGAAAGCAGGACTCCCAGCATGCACTTTGATCCCTTGCTTGCCATGGTCAGTGATTCTTACATCACTGTGTGCAGCCTGAGGCTTTTTTGCTCACTCCCAAACTTGGAAAACTACTAATTAGCTCACAGAGAAGCACTATGTAATCTCGCGACCACTGCAGTGGCCATCCGTGACTGGAAGGGGCAGATGTATGTACACTTTCAGGCTTCACCTAGTAAAGAGAAGCGATTCCCGCCAGGCAAGCTCTAAAGACCGCACTTCAGGTCTGTAAGGAAGGTGGGAGGCATGCTTTGTGCAGACTGGCCCAGCCTTTGATGGATTTACTGAGAAGACCCACTGGCTAGAGTAAGCACAGGAACGTACCATGGTTGAGAAAGAAGAAAGACAGGCTTCCAGGAGCCCATAAAACAGTCGTCAGGCTGAGAAGATCATGTTGACCATATATTAGGACCAGGAAGAAAGGCATTTCTGATGTTTAACGCCAGGTGAGCTAGTGGCCAGTGTCTGTCTAGAACTGCTCAGGGGAGAGTTCTTTGATTCTAACCCACTCTCTGTGAACCAGCTACAGTGCAGGGCCAGGTCAGGCTCAGCCTCCCAGCAGGGTACGACAGAGGAAAGTGAAAGAAACTCACTTTGACTTAATTTTGCACTAACCTCTAGTACCCAGCGATGATGAGGTTTTGTCCTTGAAATGTAGTGGGTTTTTTTCCCAAAAGATGAAAAAATAATATTAAAATCCTAACATTCACGGAGGAAGGGAAGGAAGCCTGAAGATTAAATATGCAGCCTTACTGAACACAGCAGGCTCTTTATAAAGATAAATGTGTTCTAGATTCAAGCAGAGTGTGGAATACCTTGTTCAGATCCTGAACTTAAAAGATGGATCGTCACTTAGGAACTATTAGCTTATCCGAGTCTCAAATTCACCTCTATCATCAGTACAACGATCCTTCACTCCAGGTCTCTGGTGAGAAGAAAACTAAGGACAGAGAGGACGAAAAGAGGAAAATGACAGTGTTTTGCACAATGCCTAGCACATAGTAAGCACTCAACAAATGCTAGCTTTCTGCCAAGGTCTTCACTGGCAACTGTAGCAACATTCTGGCAGCAAGGAGACGGTCCAGGCTGTGTAAGATGACCCTGTCTGCGCTCTCTGTTAGCAGACTCAGATGGGCCACCATCAGCCCTCAGAACAGGCTCCGCATAGCCCTGCCGAAGCTCTCTGGATAATGAAGTGTAGGCAGGCACGGCAATCCACTCACAGAACGTGCACCATCTCCTCCCGTCCTCACAGATCTCATGGCAAAGCATCCTGTGTTTTACAGCCCCCGGTAATTTACATTCATTTTCTTTACACAAAGCAACACTCCTGACTCTAAAGAAACAAAGGGAGTGGGGAACAGACAGCAGGAAATGACCAGATGGAAGAAGACCTTGGGCAACCAAACACAATAAACCTCTCTGCTTACTGCCAGGACACTGGGAGCAGAATCCTAGGCATCTTTCTGAGTGAGCACCTTGGCCAACTGGCTACCCAGCTGATAGGAGCAGAGTCCCAACAATGAAAACTATGAAAGTGTTTCCTGCCACAAAAGAGAAATAGATGGCAATGTGGTTGAAGACAGTGGCAATGCGGTGTCCAGGTTTGTTCTCCTGCTGTGACACTGTTCCGACTCACACAGCTTACAGGTCTTGTGGCCATTTCTCTCCAGACCACTGCTGAGAATTCCACCTACAACTCAGGAACACACCAAGCCTCTGGTTGTAACTGAAACACCATCTTTCATGCTCTACAAAACCCACATGCAGTTGGTATGGCCCACTCCAAATCAGCACAGACAAACCACCCAGGATGAAAGTCACAAGCCATTCAAGGCAAAGATGGCTGGATGTCACCTGTTAGCGGTCAATGGTGGTGTAACGGGGAAGCCATTTTCGAGGGGTATTTACTGCAGATTTGGATCCTAGGTGCTTCTCTCATTTCAAACTGTGTTACATGAGCATCCTACATAGCTGCCTACACGGTGCTTTATAGCCATTGTACCATGGCTTTCTGTTCAGTCCACAGGGTGGCCATCATGTCAGGATGTAGGCGACCACCAGACAGGTCCTGTGAACTGACTGCCCGTAAACCCCTATTACCCAGACTATATCATCAAAGTGGTAAGCTGGGCATAGTTCAGAGGTCTATGGATGGTTGAAAAGGGGGCAAGAAGTTTGGCAGGTAATGTGAGCACGTACAAGACACAAATCACAGGATCAGGCTGAGACTAGGATCCAGTCTCCAGGCAGCTGACCAAAGGAGGCTTCATTCCTTTCTTTAAATGCCCCCTTTTCCCTTTCCCAAAACTAATGACTGAGTCCTGTAATAAACAGCGCTACCATTCCTGCCCTGACCTTTGAGATGGCTAGGCAGCCGCCTGTTCTCATATAGATTTAGTAGGCACTATATTTACTATGGCATTTCTAAAACTCCATCTTTATTATATAATCCATATGAATACATCCTTGTATATATTACTAATATAGTACTATAATTATAAATCTTTTCCTTTCTCTTGACTATAATGCTTTTAAGACGAGTATCATGTCTTATGTATTGAGTACTATGTGTACTGTGTATAATACTAAAGATTCTCAAACCAATATTTTTCTGGATTAATAAATAAAAATGCATGTTAAGAAGTGGTTGGTTTGTGAACAAACACAAAAGGAAGAAGAGATTAATGAGGTGTAAGACCGTAAATTAAAGTAAAATAATGCCTGACAAATTGCCTTTCCATTACTGCACAGTTCCAAGCTATCCCATCAGGGCAGTTTTTCACAGGACCTGGATTTTAAGAGTACACTACATAACCATAACACTTGTATCTTTGGGAAAGGAGTGGCAAATTGTGAGTGCCAAATAATGTTTCCTTAGCAGACAAGCCTCAACGCTAACTGCTCCACACAAGGTAGAGCCTTGCTTTTATTTATTCTGTCTAAAACTTTTATAGATTACTTGAGCAATGATAAGAAGACTTTTTATCAACCTAATGATGGCATCATGCCAGGAAGGGCAGCCAGTGTGTTGCACACAGGCATCAAGATCTAAAAGAAAGACTTGGCATCAGGCTGAATTCAACACCAGGCTAAATGTAAAGTTCTACATTCTGAGCAAACAAGCTCAGAATGGCCAAGGCCTAGACAGGAGTTAGTCTAGATGAGCGTTAGAGCTAACTGGCCAACACCATGTCTTTTTAACATCCAGTAAGAGTGTTGTTTCATAGAGGAACTGATGCACAAATGAGTCTCATCGGTAGATAAGAACACCTCAATTAAACACAATTATTCTCATGTGTCAGGGTCTGTAAAGTAAGGGAACTGATTGCACACATACATGAGAGGGATTTTGTATACATATATAAATCAATCATCTTCAAGATGGAGACACTGGAATCTGGTTATGTACTACAAAGGCCTGACAGCCCATGGCCGGCGGTGTAAATCCCAGTCTGAGCCTAAAGCCCCTGAACACAAGGGTCACCAAGGCTAGAAGGTGTCTCATCTCGGGCAAGCAGAGGGAGGACAAACCCAGCTTTTCATTACCTTCTGTTTTACTCAGACTTTCAATGGAAGGGACGGTGCTCAACTTGGGGAGGAACAACCACCAAATTACAAACACCCTCACCTTCATACTCAGAGACAATGTCTGACCAGTTCTCCAAGAATCCCAGACCTCTTAGGTCTGATTCTGAGACCTGAAAAACCAGATATCCAGACTGTACTATTGAATTTGAGAGATGACATGCCACATCAGCTCAGCCTTGAGATCCTCACAGACCAAGGTCTCCTTCACAAATCAGTACCCGTGTTCAGGATCTGCTCCTGGCTTCTGCCAGCTGGTTAAAGGAAAATCTTGCTGCTGAAATCTTAACATAAGGGCGCATATGTAAAATGAGGCAGAGGTGAACCAAGAAGGCAATGGGGAGGAACAAGTAGCTTGGGAGCTGTGAAGGGAGGGACTTCAAAGACTGAGAACAGAAAGGGGCAACTACGGCGCTGTAGACACCCCAACATTGGATCTCATTAGAGAGCCCAGAAAAGAAACCACACAGAGAAGCCTTGTAGTGAGCATTTCATTCTTCCACCAACACGACTTCAGCACTAATTACCCCAAGCTTAGAAAATATACTTATTATATCTCTATAGAGTGGACAATTAAACCAAAAATGCTTCTTCTAACTCAAAGCATTTTTTCTAACATCCATATGTAACGCAAACATGGGCCTTTCTTAACTCTCTTTTACCATCTTCCCCAGCTCTCAACTACCATGTTTACAAACAAAACAAAACAAAACAAAGCAGAAAAAGGCTGGGGATACAGAACCAAGAAGAAAAGAATCATGTTAAGCTCACCAACAACACGTAAGGAATGAAGCGAACAGAATTCCTGTCTGTGAGTGCTAAAAGCTGAAGTGTAAGGGGAGTTTTATAGACCTAGGAAGTGATGAGGTGAAGAGCAAGACATCAAGTCTACCCAAAAGGTAATAAAATATTTTATTTGTCTTCTGGTTGTGAAAAAGAAAATAAATCATTAAAATGACTGTCAGAATGCCCCAAGGATAAGGGCATCGAATAGGACTTGGCTATAAATGTTGTAAGAGTAATAAAAGAGTTGGTTTTGTTTCCTTAGCATTTTTTTCCTGGGCTGAGCCTTCCTATTTCAACATGGGAATCATGGGCAGTGGAAAAAATGAACCCGCTGCAGGGCAAACATTATTGTCTCCCAGGCCGCCTGACTCACGAGCTCCAAGGTAGCTGTCTCTGCAGTGGCCGGTTTTTTATTTCACTGACCCTGTACGACAGGCCGCCAATCAGCAGGCCTTCTGCATGATAAATTCCTCTACTTTCACAGCTACTAATGACTCCATCATACCGTCTATAAAACATTCATTTTTCCTAGTCTTTGGAATTGAAGATGGAGACAGGCTTCTGCCCCAAGGTGCTCATTCTGCTGCCTAAAGGGCCTTGGATTAATTCTGCTGTTGTTTAGGGATGTATTTCAAGTGCCTGGAGGCAGAGAAGGGTGACAGGGTGGCTGTTATAATAGCAACTGCGGGTTTTATTTAAACCCAAGGAGGATTAGGTAAGAATTTGCAGAAGAGGTAGGATTTCCATTAACCCACAAGCTCACATCCAGCAGCCTCCTTGAATATAGTCTTTATGCTTGAAACACTGAGCTGTCCTGCAGATCCATCATGGCTCCACTGAGTAGCAAACACAGCTCCTGCTCAAAAAGATACAATTCTATAGTCTGTGGCGACAATAAATATGAAAAAATTCCAAATGGACTGAGCTTAGAAATGAACTGAACACACATGCCAATCAATATTGATTTGTGTAACTAGAAAGACAGCCAAGCTAGATGTAGGACAGTTTCATCTCAATTTTTCCATTTGAAGTATACACAGAAAGATCTAAGAATAGCACAGAGCAGGGACATGAGAGAAGACAGGTGGCATTTATAAAACTGAAATCACTTTGGCTGCCTTTCTGTCATACTCCACTATGATAGCACAAGAGTGTGACGGCCCTGTCAACATTGTCCTAAGCCTTCAGGGGATTTCCCAAGCCCCACACTGGCTTCTCTGGTCAGTGCACAACAGTACTAAGAGCATGGATAAGAGGTGCCCCCTGCCCCTGCGAGCACCTTCTGTACTAACAGCTGCACCTGTGTTCTTGGAACAACCCCAGGCAGGTTGGAGAGGCCAGATGCCACTTGTGGTTGTACATTGGCCTTTTACATGGCCGCTTTTGACAATACTGGCCAATACAATTTTTCAGATAGACACACGGCTGAAGACTGGATCTCAGGACTATCTTTCCAGGATGAGGCACAGCTCCTTATTCCAGACACACATGCAATCCATAGTACTCAACAGGAACTCTGGCTCTACATGCCCATTGTCTGAATATTCCTATTCAGTGGAAGCACATACTGCGTCCTGGATGACTCAGGGGAATGGTAATGAGAAGGTGAGTAATGCTCTCTTGAAGTCACTAGTTAGGATAAGTTGTTCATTACCTGACAGGACAGGTTTCTCCGGCCAGCCAAGAACTGAACAAATAAATCAATGTCACTTTCCTCTCTAACATTTTAAACCCCCCTATTTAAAATTTGCGACTCAGCTCACAATTCAAAGGAGGCTTTTGCAGAGCTCTCCTTGGGGCCTGGAGTGATAACAGAGATGGACAGGAGATAGGTGACTTGGCCGAGGGAACATTTATTGCACTGGTGGAAAGCCCATGTCGTTATTTCAGGAATCCTTTGCATAAAGCTAACACAACGTCTTATTGAAACTGAGTAAACAAGTATGTGGGCAAGAGAAAATAAAAGCCTCAATCCTGGCAGTAAAGTTTTACGACTTGGCAACTGCCAAGGAACCTTGGCCCTTTGGGGTCAAAACAGAGCAGGTCAGGGAATGCCTCAGAGATTTCCCGATGCCTTGTGTCTCCTTACCCCCACAACTTCCCCTGTGGCATTATTCTAATTTCTTATTAGAAATTATTTTTAGAACTAGAAATTACGCTTTGGGAAGAAATATATTAAACTGCTGTTTAATTGCAAAGCCAAGGGTTCCTCAGGATCTGACAGAGAACTCTCCGTGTTACCCCTCATTACTACAGGGTGGACAACAGCTAACAGACCCAGGAGGTGATGTTGGTTTATCCTCTGTGTGTATCTCTAAGCTTCCAAAGTAAACCTCAGGGAAGGAGGGCTGGCCACCAGTGGGTGCTTTATCTGTCATTTGGATAGCTCTACTCTGCACCCCTCTCATGCTGGGAGACTGCAAAGACCTGCTATTGAGTAACAGCTTCTCCCCTTCTTAGAGTAGAGTGAGAAGGGAACGGAGCTAATAATTAGTCAGAGTTCAGTGCTTATGAGTTGAATACGGAGAAGGATGGTAATGAGGCTAGGCATCTCAAGCATAGGCTTGTCATGCTTACATGAGAAACTTCCATCTCTATTTCAGATTCCCTGGGGATGGGTGTCGAGAGAAGCTTAAGGTTAGACTTAGAACGCTGGGCTCTGGCTGGACTCTTGGTGACAACCTTTGAAAAGAGAGACTCTGAGGGTGATAAGCAAGTGGCCAAAGTGGCTGTGATTGTGGGTCAGAAGCTGGGGATGGATGATGGACAGATGTGTTGATTTGCATTCTAATTATCCAGAGCCCTCCCCAGCTTAGTGATCCGTGCCAAGCCCCAGCCTTAAGCAAAGTTCTCTGCTCTTTTCTTCTCTAATAACCTTTCTGTTTACTATTGAGCAATGACTTTGACTTGGGGTGAGGGGTGGGGGAGACTCAAAAAACTCCAAAGTACTCTCTTCCTACAACCTTGGTTATAAAATCAACAAGAAAGGGGACTAATTAAATCCAGTGATCCCAGGGTGAGTCACGCTGCAGTGACATCAAGGAAAAGCTGTGCCCGGAGCATCCTCTCTGGGGATTAGAGTAGTAAAGCCCCTTTAGAAGACACAAGGAATTTTGCATGTCTCCAATGGGCACACTGTGGAAACCACAATTTTCTGAGCCTACTAAAGCATGCCTGTTCATTCACTGACCCAGAAGGCTGGGAGGCGTCTCCCCTACCTGCCCTCCGCACACATACCCACGTCCCACATACGTGTCTGCTCACATCCTTCTCCTCAGTTCCACGTCTTAGACACATTTGTGTCACTCATATTACTTAACAAGAACTTAGTCCCCACAGAGCCTACAGTGTTAGCAAACACCAAAGGTAAAAGCATGAATCAACAGGCTAATTCTGAAGCCCAGCTGAGACACAAGAACAGCACCTAGCCGAACAGGAGGAAGCTAACGCGGTCCAGGAAGCAGTTATGTTTATAGCAGGCGTTAGAACAGCCCCCAGAGGCTCTAAAAAAAGAGGATGCTTCTGGCTTATGCTGTCCTAGACCATTCTGTCAGACCAGCAGGCTTAGTAGCTCAGCTGCACCCACAGCCTTAAAACACAGTTTGGAAGTGGCGCTTAAGTCCTGTGGTGACGACCTGCCTGGATGCTTTCAATGTCTATGCTGGGGACACACTTTTTCAGTTGGCTTGGAAAGGGGAGGAGAAAAGAAGCAAACATCCATGAGGAAGGAGTCTTTAATGCAGGAAAGGATTATCTAGTCTGAAGATTAACTGAAGGAAAAGATGACGGTGGCAGAGTGTCCGCTGGTGTGAGGAAAATATCTAGGATTTCGTGTGTAACGATCAAGAGATCTGTCTGTCCTCTGGAGCTGATCCTAGTGGGAGGGAGAGGTAGAGGAAGGGGTGAGCTATAATATAAGCAGCCTGGCCCTTCCTAGATCTTGCCTGTGTTGTCTTTTTTGTGTGAGGCTGTGCATGTCCATTTGCCTGTCTTTCAGCATTTTCTAGCTTGAAGGGCTATGTGTAGAAACACACAAGTTCTGACATAAGCAAGTACCTTTCAGTCACAGGTGCCAGTCCCTGATGCTAGCCCAAGTCAGCATGACCAGGGTAACAAGAGGCTAATGAGTCAAAGCACCACAGAGGGATCTGAGGGAGACAGAAGCCCAACTGGAAGAGTGACTTCCATTGAGCCATAGATTAGTGGTCTCTCCCCAAACTCTGGTGCTACAGGCAAAGTGAGAAATGACCACTCTGAGCCATAAGTCTGATCCTGGCTGCCAAGAATATTCTATACTCCTTGAAGTGAGGATGCAACTAGGGGTCAGTTGCTAAGATATGTACAGTGGTCACTTTTAGGCTGCAAAAATGACCCAAGAAATGGTGGTTAAACTATTTTCCTCCGTTAAACCACCTGGAAAGTTAACTTCCATAGAGAGTGTGCTAAAAGGGGCTATCAGCATCCTTGTCTTTCCCCAGGATTGTCCTTAAAGAAAATGCTAAAGAAACACAACATTCTGTTTTGGACTAAGTCTAAGGAGCATAAACTAAAATTAAGAGACTACTGGAAAGCCTATGGGGACTGTCCTTAAACATCTTGTTTCTCACGTACTTCCCTAGCAAGACAAGAACAACCCCACGCTGAGCACCCGTATTCCGGGAGACACTGGTGGGCCAAAAGGAATCATTTTCTGTTCTATGGGACATAAACACCTTTATGATCTCTTCTCTTAGCATGTGCCTTGGTGCGGGAGAATTGTCTGTATTCTGTCAGTCATGTATTTTAATAAAATGCTGATAGGCCAGGCAGGAAGTATAAGCAGGTCAACAGGACAGGAAGTAGGGGCAGGGTGATGAGAACAGGAGAATGCTGGAAAGGAGGAAGCCCATTCCTCCCATTCCAGCCCAGACCACCGAGAAGCAAGATGTGAGCTGCCAGCTAGAAAAGGTACTGAGCCATTTGGCTAGCATAGATAAGAACAATGGGTT
>LOJH01034708.1:3253-15959 GCA_001685095.1 Ellobius talpinus
TGTGTGTGTGTGCATGTGTGTGTGTGTGTGTGTGTGTGTGTGTGTGTGTGTGTACACCCATGTGAACACATGTACAGGCCAGAAGAGGACACAGGTTGACTTCTATCATTTTCTCTTCCTTATTCTCTTAAAACAGGGTCTCTAAAGCCAGACCACGGTGGACCTTTAATCCTAGCATTCGGGAGGTAGAGGCTGGCAGATCTCTGAGTTCAAGGCTGGCCTAAAGGGGACTGATTTATGCAGAGGCATCAGCTGCCAGAGGGTCGATGATCTTGGAGGGAGAGCCAGCAAAGCCTTTCTGTCCAAATGGACCGTCCTCTTGATTGGCTGTCTGGCTGGTTCTAGATGGTGGTTGCTCTGAGGCACGTGAGTGGCCTGTGCTGTGGCAAGGTGTGCCTCAGAGAGCAGGCGGAGGGTTTCGATGGACTTTGTTTCTCTGGGAACCTAGGTCTCCTGTGGTCTTGCTGCTCTGTGCTATGGAAAGTAGAAGTAAAGGTTATGAATGGCTCTTGTCAAGAGCAAATTTCATCTTGGGAGCTGTTCTGCTGTTTGCATGCACATACTCCATTGTGCTGTTTGAGAAACTCAGGTCAGGGCTGGGGCGGGGTCACGGTTGATAGTGTTGGCCTAGCATGCCAGAAGCCCTGTGTTCCTTCCCACTATCACATAAGCCTGTGGGGCACTCCTGTGATGCCAGAACTTGGGGGCACCCTTGCCGACATAGACCGTTCAAGGCCAGCCTACATGACAGGAAACCCTGTCTCAAAATAAAAACAAAGAAAACAAAAGCAGAGGCGGCCGCTATGGATGACCCGGAGACTTCAGACAGCAGAGCCTGGGGCTCGGGCACCAGCCTGTCTTTTTGCCCATGGTGCTAATTATTGAAGCCTTCCCCGACACTTATTTTTTTCATTGCTGGGGACAGACCTCAGGGCTTTGTATATTCTAGGCAACCGAACCACACCCCCACTTGTTAATTGTGTGTGTGTGTGGGTGGGGGGTAATGTACCCTCAAAGGCCAGAGGCATCAGATCAGGGCAGGGTTGCTGGGCACTGAACTCTGGTCCTCTACAAAAGCAGCCTGTGCTCCTAACTGCTGAGCCATCGCTCCAGCCCCAGCAGTCCCCTTGAATCAAGTGCCCCCTGCTTTCAACTCCAGTGGCCCAGTGCAGCCTCAAGAGCAGAGCCTCCCGGGTGTTCCTCTTCCAGGCAGACCTGCATACAACCCGATATTGGTCTCAGATAATCTGCTTCCTGGGACATTTCTTCTGGGGGAGGGAAAACCTCCAAAGTCCCCCACTTTCTCCCTTATTTGTTCGTCTAAAAAAATTCCAAAAATCAATCAATCAATATTCACTTTCAGCGTCAACAAAAGAATAGTACAGGCCTCCTGCTTCCGAGAGCTCTTAAGTCAGGGGTGACTCACCTGCCCCCATGGGCTTTTCTCCTATTGTGTGCTGAGACAAATATTTGAACGAGGTACCCTACCTGAACTTTGGAAAGTGAAGTGTAGGCTGTTTTTCTAGCAAGTAGCCATTGCCTGAGACATTTCAGGGGTTGAGTGGGCTAGACTTGGCGCAAATGAACGTAAACAGCTTCATGCTAGTGTTCCAAGCAGGAGCCTTGGGATCACACAGATGAAAGCTAGCGGTTAAGCTCAAGTAGAGCACTGGCCTCACAGGCCTAAGGCGCTAGGCTTCATCCCCAGCACTGAAGAAGGGAGGGAGGGAGGGAGGAAAGAACTCAGTGGGTAAGGATGTTGCCTGATGTCCTGAGCTTGTTCCCTGCAAATCCATAGTAGAAAGTTCCCCAAAGTCCTCTGACCTCTGTCCTGTTCTGTGGCATTCTCGTGCCTATACATACACACATATAAGTAAACGTGATTTAAAACTTTAAAAAAGACAGGCTGGAGAGATGGCTCAGCGGTTAAGAGCACTGGCTGCTCTTCCAGAGGACCTTATTTAATTCCCAGCAACCCCATGGTGGCTCACAGCCATCTATGATGAGATCTTCTGGCCTGCACACACACATGTAGGCAGAACACGGTATACATGATAAATACATAAATCTTAAATACAAACAATTGGACCGATGGGCTCGGCATAGTGGCATACACCTGCAACTTGAGATACTGGGGCAAGAGGATTAGGGGTTTGATGCTGCACTAGGCTACTTAGCAAGGAACTGTGGTTCATGTATTGTGATACTTCACATGTATGAGATGAGCCAATAAGCTTTTGTCTGAAAGCCTGGGATCAACAGTGTCTCACTGATTTGTGCCAATAATCAGAAGTAATTGAATCCCGTGGCAGATTATAGCTCCATGAGAAGCTTCAAGTTTCTGCCATTTGAAGTCTGAATCTTAGAAGCCCACACCCTGGGAGGGGATGGCTTTTGAGTGACAGGTGTCCATGCCACCAGTTATGGCTGAAGCTTGCATGGTGTGCGTGAATATCAGCTTTTTACGGGAAGCTTGCATGGTGCGGTGTGAATATCAGCTTTTTACAGGAAGCTCACATGGTGTGTTGTGAATATCAGCTTTTTACGGGAAGCTCACATGGTGTAGGTGAATATCAGCTTTTTACGGGAAGCTTGCATGGTGTGGGTGAATATCAGCTTTTTACACAAAGCTTGCATGGTGTGGTGTGAATACCAGCTTTTTACACGAAGCTTGCATGGTGTGGTGTGAATACCAGCTTTTTATACGAAGCTTGCATGGTGTGGTGTGAATACCAGCTTTTTATATGAAGCTTGCATGGTGCGGTGTGAATACCAGCTTTTTACATGAAGCTTGCATGGTGTGGTGTGAATATCAGCTTTTTACGCCTGTGATAAAGTTTCTGGGATGATCAACTGAGCCCTGTCTCTGTAGCTGCAACATAAGTCAGTGCCTCTGGGTGGGTCACCCAGGATCCCTGTGTACTAGTTTCATGGGGAATTGACTGGGAAATGGCCGAGCAGCGGCAGCAGTAACCTTGACCCACATGGACCATTCTCCTCCAACGTTCCCACCCACTGCTCTGGCCAGAGAAGATGTGATGTATAACCCAGCCCAGCATCCCACCCCGACCGTGACCTTGCTTTGAAGCTTCAAGCCCTATTTTTAACACTGACATCAATTTTACATTCTCTTCCATGATCCGTGCATGTTTATTTTACTATAAAGAATATTTCTCCCTCCTTTTCGGTCAAATTGCTGCTCCAGAAAGATGCTTATGTTTTCTTCAGTGACTTCCTCTACTCCCGGCCATGACTCCAGCCTTAATTTGAAAACATGAGGATTATGAAAAAAAATTGTATGAATGAGGCAGAGTTTTGACATGAAATCTATAGTTTTTTCCCCTCTTGTGCGTGTGTGTGGTGTGTGTGCACGTGTAGATACACGGGTTCCCGTTTACGGGGATGAGGAGGCGTATGCCTGTGGAGACCGGAGGTTCACGCTAGCAGTCTTCTGTCTCCACCTCACTCCTTGAAGCAGCTTCTCTCAGTTGAACCTGGAGCTGGTTCATCAGGCAGTCTAGCCAGCCAGCTTGCTCTGGGGATCCCCAGAATTCACCTTTTGGCCACTGGAATTACAAGGTAGCCTGCAATGCTGACCCATCATTTACAGGGGTTCTAGGAATCCCAACTCTGGTCTTTACACTTGTGAGGCAAGCACTTCACCTGCTGAGCCATCTTCTCAGCCCGAGAAATGTGTATCTTTAAAAAAAATTATTATTATTATTACTATGTTTGTTTTCGAGACCAGGTTTCTCTACATAGTCCTGACTGTACGAGAACTCAATCTATAAACCAGGCTGGCCTCGAACTCATAGAGAACTGCCTGCCTCTGCCTCCCAAGTGCTGAGATTAAAGGCGTATACCTTATTTTTATTTATGTGTGTCCACATGAGTTTGTCTGCATGATGCATGTGCTGGGCACTGGAGGAGGACAGAGGTCATCGTAACCCCCTGAAACTGGAATGACACGTGGTTGTGAGCTGCTTGACGTATCAGGCCCTGGACGTGAGGTGGCCTGCCACGGCCCCAAGGCCACGCCTAATACTTGGGAAGGACAAACACACGTAGTCCTTGCCAGGGAGACACAGGCATACATGATAAATGATGGAATGGGGTGTGCAGGAGTGTGTCCCCAAGACTTTTCTTCCTTTGTCTCAGTGGGTGCAGAGTTGTGTGAGACATGGGGCCTCAGGAGACTCAGGAAGGAGGGTCGGAGTGTGGAGAGCGAGCCTCAAGGTTCACTCTAAGTGTGAGAGGAACCATCGAGTAACTGAGGCCCCTGAGTGTGGAACCTATGTCCAACACACACACACAAATACATACACACCATACCCCCCCAAACACACACACACCACTGCATACATCCACACACACAATCCCCCACACCCCATACACACCCCTAACACATATCACACACACAGAGAGAGAGAGAGAGAGAGAGAGAGAGAGAGAGAGAGAGAGAGAAATTGAGAATTTGGGGGGTGTTGGGGGAGACTAGAAGAGGTCTCATTATGTAGCCTCATCTGGAGTGGAACTTTCCCTGGGGGTCCGTTTAGCTTCAAACTCACAACACCAAGCCTGCCTTGAGAATTTGCAATTTTAAAAGATACTAAATACTGCAGGGATGTAGAAGTTGAAGTGGACACATTGTTTAAGAGTTACAGACTAAAATCTTCTATATTGGACATTTAGATACTATGTATGTATGTAATATTTATACATTTATAATTATAAAGTCATCGGTGACATTGGTACATTGTGGTATATATTTATTATACAGATTTTAATGCAGGTTACTTATAAAAAGTTGGAAAAGTACAAATGTATATGGAAGTTTACAAAATAAAAATAAATGTAGGCCAGGCGGTGGTGGTGCACGCCTTTAATCCAGCACTTGGGAGGCAGAGACAGGCAGACCTCTGTGAGTTCGAGGCCAGCCTGGTCTACAGAGCGAGTTCCAGTACAGTTTCCAAAGCTACAGAGAAACCCTGTCTCAACCTCCACTCCCCCAAAAAAGTAGGCTTGATTCCCTGGTGGAGACTATATAAAGTGTGACTCACACAGAGAATGGCCCATGAGATGCCCCTGGCAATACCCGGCTTGCTCTGGAAGGGGTTACCATGCTACCTGTGCACCCACTGGGGATCAGCGTGGTGCTCTGTCTCCCCTTCTGTCTTGAAACCTGGGTGACTGATCCCTGTGTTTACAGTCAGGGAGTTGAGGATGTGGGCATATGTGGCCTTGAACCTGTTTCTGCCAAGTGCACCTCCTCCTGCCAGCATAGTCATTCGTTACAGGTGTCATGTACACCTCCAGATGTCTGTAGATTTTATTTGCGTTTCTGCTAAACCAAAGAGCCAGTTTGGCCATTGCTTTTCATTTTGGTTATCAGTGATAATGTTGTTCAGAAAAGGCCTTCCTGGGGGGCATGGAAGTTGGTAGTTCCTCCTGCAGCCCTGGGTTGCTATGATATTGTGAAGTGTGTATTTGATCTTTTCCCCCCTCCTTATTCATCTAATGAGTTGATTGATAGCTGTTCCGTTGGTAGATTTAGGAGTGAGGCTAGTCACTGGAAAGTCTAAGTGGAACCAGAGTTTTTACAAAGCTTGGGCTGTGACTGCCTCAACAAACTAGGAGAAGCCACCCAGCCCCGTTACATAGATTAAAGAGGAATGACGAGATGCGTTCAATGTGGCCACCCTGAGGAAAGGAATAGACCAAGGGGTTCCAGAACCCCATGTGCACTATTTAAACGGGAAGGGTTGCCTGAAGAGACAGATGTGCATTGTAAGAAGTTGTGGCCCATGTGCGTCTCTGTTGCCTCTGCTCTTGTCCTGCAAGGTGGTCTGAAAAGTCTTTATGGCTTGAGGGGACAAGATGGCTCTCAGCTGATGACTGCTCCTCCAGTGTCACTCTCATGGGTGACTGCCCTCATTAGGGGTGTAGGGAGGGTATGAGGGGATCTGTCTGTGAGCTTTTGCTCCTTCTGGAATCCAAGGTGGCTGCAGCTTTAGATTTTGCTCTGTCTTCGGTCAGAGTAAAAGAGGCCCACAGGTAGGAAATGAGGCAGGCTAGCCAGGCTTTTCCTCCTGTCCTTAGTCAGCTCTTAAACAAAAGCAGTTTCAAAATGCAAGTTCCAGGCTAACCGATGGTAGGTAGTAAGACCCTATGTTGAAAACCCAAAAGAACATAAACAAAAAAATAAAATCCTAAAGTTCAGTGTTTGCTTCAAACAGCTGCATATGGACAGAGTCCTGGAGGGTGGCACCCAGTCTGGGTGTGACGTTCCACGTCCCTCTGTCCTTCCTGCAGCAAGCACTCCTCAGAGATCCCAGCAGTGTCACCTGCCATACACTGAGGAGCATAGGTTGTCATTTCCCCGAGCGCTAAAGCTACTCTAGGAGGGCTTCAAGTGAGGAAGGGTTGTGGGAACCCCTCTTTACGGCATGAAGTAAAGCAAGCCAGGGCATTGCAATTGTCCCTGGAAGTGGAGCAGCGGTCTCGTGTGTCATCTCCAGGCAGACGTTGTCGTAGTTGAACTGGACGGTGATCATCAGCTGCTTGGTGTGGGGGTAAACTCATCACACCTCCCAAGTCAGCATGGTGTGAAGTGCGCGAGTCGGTCTGTTCGCCCCTTCGAACTCAGTCCACCTTGAAGTGGGTCACGCCATCCAACAGAGGCTGAAAGAGCCATCGGCTTCCCTTGCGTGATCTGTAAGACTGGAGGGGAGGCTAAAGCCTCACTAAAATGGTTGTATATCATGCTTTCAAACTAGCACCTTGGACCTTGCTGAAGCTTTGGCAGTTGAGTTTTATGTTATTTGATTATTTATTATATTTTGGATTTATTTATTTTATGTGCATGTGTGTATACCTGAGTGTATGTCTGTGCACCACGTGTGTGCAGATGCCCAAAGAGGCCAGAAGAGGGCATTAGATCCCCTGAAACTAGAGTTACAGGCAGTTATGAGCCACTATGTCTGAGAGGGAGGAGGGAGGAAAGAGAAGGCATTTAGGTTATACCACCAGGCTAGTGACCTGCTTTTTACCCCGGGGCTGGATCTATGCCTTCGGCTCTGGTATCTGGCATTTAACACAGGCCACTTACTGCTATTACTTTGTGGCTTGGGAAACTTGCCTGCTCTCTAAGGACAACTTTGCAACTGTGTTTAGCAAATGCTGCCAGGTTCATTGTCTTAAAATTATCTTTTCACTTGGCCCCCAGCAGTTGCCACAACACATCTGTAAGGTATTCTAGAAAATCAGGGCCAGAAACCCACCCCGACCCCGGTATCTTTCATGAGGAACTCGGCATCCTATCTGGACCATTATTCTAACTTCTCCCTCAGGAAGTATTCACAGTGGGTCTTTTCCACAAACAGAGCACTTCTTTCCATTCGTGGACAACACAAAGGACCCAGGTTCACAGGCCCTCGCTGGGAACCTGAGACTCCCAGAAACGATGCTGCTAGTGTATGCTATCTGTCTGACTGATCCTTGCTTCTGAGCCAAGGTCAACCCTGTGTGTGCTTGTTTTCCTGTCCTAGACCAGGCAGTGGGTCGTTAGCGGGCCTCTCCAAAGCCAAGAATGTTCCAGAACTTTGTTCCTGGAAACACTCATGCATTTTTGGTAGACACATGAAAGAATGAACAACACCAAATCAAGCATCGTTTTCTTCGGCCTACCCACCCCTTTCCATGTCCTAAGTCACAAACTCGGGGAGCTTCTGCTAAGCTAGACATGTAGTCAGAGCTTAGGGAATTGACAACAGAGGAGATGGAAGCTTCAGGTCCTAATTAACTTGGCTTTTTAACTACAGTTGAGTGACTTTTTTTCATTAACTAGAGGGTGAGAATTGAAAGATTAATGAAAACATGTAAAGACAGCAGGAGAGAGAGGGCTCTTGTAATTAGGCTCCCCAGAAAAGTATCAAAAGAACAGACCAGCACGCACAGAGACAGGCATGTATCTCTCTAGTCCCAGCTACTTAGGGAGCTGCTGCATCAGGATCTCGGACACTCAGAAGTTAGAAGCCAGCCTGGACAGTGCAGCAAAGACCCTGTTTCTAAACAAAACAGAATAGTATATCAAGGGGACAAAGCAATAGTGGAGTATGTAAATAAATATGGAATCTTATCCCTTTCAGGGGATAATCCTGCATTGCCCTCCTATTTTCCAATTAGAATTTCCCATCCGCATTTAATGTGTTTTATTGTTAGTTGTATCTGACCTCCCCCCCAATTTAGTCTCTGTTTTACTTTTCGTTCTGTGGCTGTGAGAAACACCATGACCCATGCAGTGGTTCAAATAAGAACAGCCACATAGGCTCATAGATATGGATGCTTGGTCACCAGGGAGTGGCATTATTAGGAGGTGTGTTAGTCATGGTTCTTTAGATTAACAGAATTTATAGAATAAATCTCTATATACGTAAAGGGAAATTATGAAAATGACTTACAAGCGGTAGTCCAGCTAATCCAACCATGGCTGGCTGTGAACGGAAAGTCCAAGAGTCCAGTAGTTGTTCAGTCTGCAAGGCTTCAGTACCAGCCGGAATCCTGAAGATGTCGACTCTAATGCCAGTGAAGGCACGGATGTGCTAGCAAGGTGAGGGCAACAGGCAAAGAGCAAAGGCTTCCTTCTTCCGTGACCTTATATAGGCTGCCAGCAGCCGTTGTGGCCCAGATGACATGTGTCTCTTCCTACCTCGAGAGCTGGATTAAAGGCGTGTCTTCCTAACTCAAAGATCCAGATTGGAAGTGACTCTTCCTACTTCAAATAAGAGAAATAAATCCCTCACAGGTATGCATTCCATCTTGGGGCTTTGGGTCCATAGGAGTCAAGTTGACAACCAAGGATATCCATCATGTGGTCAATCACTGGGAGAAGTCAAGGCAGGCACTCAAGGGAACCATGGGAAATGCTGCTTGCTGGTTTTTCCTCTCCAGTTTGCTTACGGACGGGCTGTGCTTAGCTGGTGTTCTTATGTAGCCCAGGGCCACCTGCCCAGGGAATGGTGCCACCCAGAGTGGGCTGGGGATCTAGACAATCCACCATACACATATCTATTCCCTTCTCGGATGACCCTGGGCTGTACCAGGTTGACAAAGCTAGGAATGTTGGTGCCACTTGGAGAAGGAAGCCGTGAACCGGGTTCCCCAAGGGAAGGCATTAGGGTAGGCAGGCAGCTGAAAGAGGTGGGATTGCATCACAGTGGGGTGACCTGGAAGTGTCAGGACAGGAGGGAGGAGTGATGGCAGCAAATAAACGTCTTGAGTGGAACAAGGGCTCCTGTGAGTGGGAGTATTTGGTTTCCTGTTCTTAGGCTAGAGTACTTACAGAGAATTGTCTCCTTTTGGCAGCTGCAAACAGGGGCGGAAATCTAATTTCTCTATTTACTCTTGAGTTTTGACAGTAGTGAAACTCCTAAGTGTGTAACTGTNGGGGGGGTGCGTGTGGAGGTCAGAGGTCAACAATGGGCACCTTCCTCGTCTTTCAAGTTTTACAGGCATGTGCCTCCAAGCCTGGCTTCTCTCCAAATACTTTTTACAACTTTCTGGTATTATTACTGTTGGGTTGGGACACATGCCATTGTGTATGTGTGGAGTTTGCTTTTTCTCCTTCTTCTTTACAAGGGTTCTGGGGCAAACCAGGTTGTCAGGCCTGCGTGGCTAAAATCTCTACCCATTGGGCCATTTCCCAGGACTTCCCAATGTTTTAATGATTTCTATCTTTCCCATATTTGCCAGTACAGTTCTGGCATATTTTTATGATACAGACATGTCACCATTTTGTGGGTTTTGCCATTTCAAAGAAATCCTGTTTCTTCTGTCTAGACTCCAAGAGAAATTAGTACCTGACTGTTCACTTTGCACCCCAAGCTGGGCACTGGGGTTCATTGTTAATGGGGATCTTGTCTTTGAGTCTGGAATTCACTCAAACCTATGTTATCAGAAAAAAGTGAAATTGGAGGGAAGGGTAGCACCATGCATGGCTCCTGTGGGGTGAGGGGAGCCCCCACACATGGAGAAGAGGGTAGAGGACCTTGGAGTTATTCTGCTTTAGAAAATCTTGTTGGTGGCTGATACTCATTAACTGTGGGACTCATTAACCTGTGAGAGTTCTCTCTCCTCTGCACCCAGGCGGCTGTCTGAATTCTTCTCCTCTCTGTCTCATTTAAGAGAGAGCCATGACCTTTTTTGGACTCTGGGGTCTGTGTAGCCTAGGAGACCCAGGATTCACTGAGCCTTGGAGAACTTAGGTGGGCTCAGGATCTCCAGGTTGCTCACAGAGGATGGCTTTACTCTCAGACTCACTTACAGGCCTAGAGGGCTCCAAGGGGTAGGACCCTGTGGTGGTCCCCATACTATCATCAGGCTGACCACCCAGTGGCCCCGGTTCCATCCGCTGCAGAGATCAGCTTGTGAGCAACGCAGGCAGGTACTTGCGTCCTTGGGGCAAACACAGCCTGTGTGTTTACATTGCTTTTATCTTGTTGTTTTGAGACAGGGTCTCATTCTGTAGCCCTGACTGACCTGGAACTCCCTTTATAGACCAGGCTGCTTGCCTCTGCCTCCTGAGTGCTGGGATTAAAGCACAACCATGCCCAGCTTGTGGTGTTGTCTTTAAGATGTGGAAGCCAAGATGTATGGGATATCCAGGCATGGTACTGGGAATGAATTATATCCTGCCATCTCTAACTCTCCTCCTAGGGTGCTCCTGCACCAAGGCCTAGGCAGGGATGCTGGGGCCGTGGGAAGCTCCTGGCCTGGGCTTTTTAAGTCTTGCCTGGGGACCTCCCACATCCTGGCCTTCTCAGCAGCTTAGTCCTCCCATGCTGGGCTTAGCAGTCCCTGGGAACTTCTGGCCCAGCTTTTGGCTTTTCATTCTTCACTAACTCAGGGACCTTTCTAGGACTCTTTTTGTTTGTTTGTTTGTTTGAAACAGGGTTTTCCTAGGTAGCCTTGGCTGTCTTGGAACTCACTTTGTAGACCAGGTTGGCCTTGAACTCACAGAGTTCCACCTGCCTCTGCCTCCAGAGTATTAGGCTTAAAGGTGTGCACTACCACTGCCCAGCCATTCCTAGGACTCACAACAGTGAGAACCAGTGATGAGCCTGGCCTCATCTGGGGCAGTTGTGGGCCTGGAACCTCTTTCTCCTCTGAGCTCCACTTTCCACAAAGGATGAAGTCTCAGAACATAAGAGGACGGGGTAACAAGAGGTTCCTGGGTCCAGAGCGAAACCAAACGGGTTCCATGCTACTTCTGCTGTGTGAACTGAGCCTGTAGCTGCTGAGGAAACTGAGGCTGAGGAGTTCAAGCCAGCCTGGGCGACTTAGTGAGTCTGTCTCAAAACTTGGGAGGCAGTGGAAGCAGATTTCTGTGAGTTCGAGGTTCGCCTAATCTACCTAATGAGTCCCAGGGACAGCCGGGGCTACACAGTGAGACCTTCTAGGGATATAAGGCAATGGTAAAGACTGCTGCTGACTCAGCACACCCAAGGCTCTAAAAGCAAATGCCCTGCACTAAAATGAAGTACAACAGAAAGGCTGTGAGGATGGTGTGTGCACGGGAGGGTACCCTGGGTTTCCTCATTTACTGTCCCAGAGAGAACAGAAGACCTACCATATAGGTTCCTAGATGGAACCCCGGCCCTAGGACGGAGTAGCTGTTGTAAGGAACTCAGATGTGGAGTGAAAGTCTTGGATAAATCATTTGTTTCTAATTCCATGGGGTGTGGGGTTTCCCACCAACAGATACAACCAGAGTCCAGACTCACAGAATCCTGGGGGGCCAGCAGCTCCAGGGCTGACACAGGTCTGAATGTTCTGCCCTTCCCGGGGATACCCTGAGAAACAAGGGGGCAGAGTCCTGGTAGTTGGGGGGTTTGTGGTGTTTTTGTTTTGCCGACTTGACACAACCCAGAGTTATCTGGGCAGAGGAACATCAACTGAGAAAACACCTCCCACATATTTCTTGTAGGTAAGTGTGTGGGGGGGTATTTTCTTGACTAATGGTTGATGGGGCCCAGCTCACTGGGGGCAGTGCCACACTTGGGTAGGTGGTTCCCAGTGATCCTCAGAAAACAGGTTGAGAAAGACATGGGGAGTAAGCCTGTAAGTAGCATTCCTCCATGGCTTCTGCTTCGGTTCCTGCTTCGGTTTCTCTCAGTAGACTGTGACTAGGGATATTTAAGCCAAATAAACCCTTTCCTCCCCAAGTTGCTTTTGTCATGCTGTTTTATCACAGCAATAGAAAACAATCGAAGACAGAAAGAGGCTGGGTGGATCTCACTTTATAAACAGCGCCGTCTATCCGCTAATTGTAAAAGACCGTAGCTAGGATTGCCTATGCTTGCCATCCCGGATCATTCTGCTGTTCTGGGGCTCTGTGATGGGGAGATGAGGAGAACCCTGAAGACCCCTGCGTTAGCCCCTGACCTCCTGCAAGAGCAGCCAAGGAGTCTGCACTTCATAGCGCCCCGGTGGCTATTCCTCCTCCCCAGACCTGGGGTATTAATGCTTGCTGACTGCACAGTGGTACAACGGGCTCTGGTCCCGCCCCATCTCCGGGATGTTCCGCCTCCGACCGCGCCCCGCCCCGCCCGGTCGCCCTCTCCAGCTCGTTGTTCAGCCCCGCCCCGGGCCGCGCCCCTCCGCTGATGCCCGGCTGGCCCGCTCACCGCCACCCCTGCGGGCTGCACAC